>VCAZ01000068.1:1293086-1355586 GCA_005784505.1 Bagarius yarrelli
AAGAGGGATAACAAGAGAAACAAGGATCACATGACAAAGACCAACCAGGGAGTATACACAAGCATAATACAAGAACTGAATTGGCTAGTTTAGCTTGCTAGCACAGCCTACATATAAGTATTATATAATTAAAGGATTGAGAAAAGGAAGTGCCGGTCTCTAATTACTCCTTTTGCTCAGACATCATTCAATGTTTAATTTAACTTCTTTTCAAACACACTAAAACATGTGCTGAAAAAAAAGAATCTAGTTTGCATTGCTAGATACTGGATGTGTTCATTTTCAAAACAGACTGCTGAAAATTTATACAATCCAAATAATTTTTATTTTTATATTACTAATACCGAACTAATATTTAATACTTATTTCTATAGATATAGATTTATTATTCAAATAAATTGATTGATTAATAATAAGAACAATGATTTCCTCTCTGTTTATTTTAAGTAAAATGTCAGTGCTTTTTCCCTGATGTGATGATGTCATGTGATTTTTTTGGGGAGGAGCTTTAATACCTTTAAGGTAAAATAACCGAGTACCAAAGTAACAGAGTAACAAGACCTCCGAATAATCAACTAACATGTTCAACTTTATTTTTCTGCTCCTGAGCCTTTCCATAGGTGAGTTAAAGTCATGGGTTATTTTTGTTATATTTTAATGAGAAAAATCCTAAAATTCTTAAAATAACTTGATTTAAAGATTGAATTTTCTCTTTTCTCTATGACAGGTGACTCCATGGAAGATTCAATAGAGCCACTTTTCACTTATAAAGCTGTAGGTGAAGGTGATGATGTTATTCTGTCCTGCAAATATGAAACAAGTACTATAGGCATCTACGTGCACTGGTACAGACAATATCCCAAATCTAAACCTGATTTCCTTCTTTATATTTATGAAAATGGAAATCTAAGTCCCAACGTTCCTTCAAGAATGTCTGCTAAAGTGAACAAAGAGAATAAACGAGTGGATCTGATCATCTCCTCTGCTGCTGTATCAGACTCTGCTCTATACTATTGCTCTCTGCAGCCCACAGTGACAGGAAATCCTACAACACTGTACAAAAACCTCAGCACTGTTTAGTTATAATGAAGTCAAATCAGTACACTTGTTAAATTATTCCTGAAGATCAGCAACAATTTAGTTTTTAATTTTGTGCGTAAAAACGTTAAACTGATTAATACAGAATTAAATTTAATGGATTATAAATGGATTAAAATACATAAATTGACATAAAATAATTAAAACACATTTCCTTCTAAAATGTATAAAGTTTTTTTTACTGATACCCTGTATATTAATTTTACTATAATATTCCATACGACAGATTAAATCATCCAGAAATACTAACGTACAGTAAAAGAAATACACATATCTGCCACTGACAACATTGGCATGACCGATACAAAAAACTTAACGAGAGGGTTTTACATGATTTAGACATCTGTTCATAAAGTAAAATCTTCTGTTTATGGTATTTAAAGTAAAATGTATTAATGTGCAAATGAATTTAACATATTGACCTTGTCTGACAATATGCAGTCAGTCAGCTTATTGACAAAGATTCTAATCTTGAGAATGTAATTAAAATAAAAAGATTTTATAAGCAAGTGCTAGTCTCTGTTTCTCCACAAGAGGGCAAATTAAGGCTATAAAAACAATAAATGATTAAATGTGTTACTGTCACAGAACACTCTCTGTCACTGTCACTCTCTCCCTAGAATATTGATCAGTCGCACCTCATTCCCTAATCACACTCATTATCCATATTTAGGTCACTCACTTACCCCAGCACGCTGTCTGGTCTGAGCTATGAAAGTTACTTCCCATTACAGAAGACCAGACCTAACCAACAATCATGAATCAAACAGACCCGAAGGCAGGTGGAATGAGAATACCTTTGCCACCACCTACCGGCAAGGCTAGAACCCTCTCTGAGACTGTTGCTCTTGTTGACTTGAAAGTTTAATTCAGCTCTCAATCTGCATGGACAATGGAAAATTGTATCTAAAGCCACATGGATCAAATTTCGATCAATTCTACCCGTCAACCAAAAAAAGTTAATACCCCCAACCATTACTCAGAAAAGATGCAAATGAACAGCACACGGCTTACCCCGACTGAAGGTCCCCACTGGATGACCCAGGGATTATGTCTGTACTGTGGAAAACAGACATGTGAAGAGAACATGTCCATCCCTACCTTCATGATCCACGGTGAGTGGTTGTTGCTTTCACCACAAATATAAAACCTTTCCACGCTTACACCACGCTTACACCACGCTTACACCATGCAGTATTGTGTTTCAGTTTATGCTATTATTAATTCTGGGTCAGCCAGTAATTTCATCTTCGCCAAGCTATGCAATCGACTCCAGCTCGAAAGAAAGCTCAAGTGACATCTTTTGCCAAGTCTATTCAATAACAGGCAAACTTTTCACACGAGGAAAGGTGCGAGCCCATGTGGGTCTAATTACATTACAAGTCGGTCAACTTGACAGAGAAGAAATCAAGTTACTGGTACTAGAGAACAGTACCGCTGTTTTGGGACAACCCTAGTTAGTATCCCATAATCTCACCGTCTCCTGGAACACAGCTGAAATTCTAAGATGGGGAAATTCCCATTTTCCTGAATGTTTTTCTAAACTCCCCTTTACCAACTCCATCTAAGTTAATTATTGCACTGAATTTTATGTCTATTGAGAGTCCCCTTAAAAATCGTTTTATTGACATTCCTCTCGAATATCATCCCTGATGTTTTCTGTCCAAAAAGAGCCTCCCAGTTACCTCCACATTGTTCTTGGAACTGTGCAATTGATTTTCTGCCTAACTAGCCAGTGCCCAGATTTAATCAGTATAGATCACAGAACAAAAAGCCATAGTCGGGTACATTTTTGAGGCTCCACAACGGGGATACATCTGTCTTTCCATGTTTCTCGCTGCCTCTAGCTTCTTCTTTGTTCAAAAAAAAGGATAGTGGTCCCCACTAATTTGTGGAAATAGTTAAAAAATTACTTACTAAAAATAAGTAATTTCCTGTTATTCCACAGTGGGGCAGAATATAGCAATAAACTTAGCTACAGTTAAAATGTGTTTTGTGTCTTTGTTCTTTGTAAAATGTGTATATTTTACCGAAGAAGGTTAACTATTTAATATAGATTATATTACTTTTATCTCCTATAGGCATATTTGATCAATAGATTTTTACAGTAAGTTGATTAGATACATGCTTCTGATTAAATTTAACAATATATACATTTAATAATTAAATTTAATTTTTGAATTTGTTTTTTCTTAATTTTTTTTTCCTGATTTGAGGATGTCATGTGATGCTCTGGGGAGGAGCTTCAGAAACCCTTAAAATTAACAAATTAAGATAACTGAGCACAGAAAGACCTCAAAATAATCGACTAACATGCTCACTTTTATATTTATGCTTGTGTGTCTTTTATCAGGTGAGTTAACATTATGGGATTGTTTTTGGTTTTAGAATAATTTAATTTAATAATTAATTATCCGGTGTGGAGTTGAGTTAAATTTTTATGCGAGTCTCTGTACCACTGATTTATTAATGTAAAGATTAAAATATTGTTCTTTTCTTCTCTATGACAGGTGACTCTATGGCAGATTCAGTAGAACCACTTTTCACTCATAAAGATGTAGATGAAGGTGGTGATGTTACTCTGTCCTGCAAATACCAAGCAACAAGTGCTACAGGAAACACTCTGTACTGGTACAGACAATATCCAAAATCTAAACCTGAGTTTCTTCTTTATATTTATGATAGTGGAGAATTAAGTCTAAACATTCCCCCAAGAATGTCTGCTACAATTAACAAAAATGATAAAGTGGATCTGATCATCTCCTCTGCTGCTGTATCAGACGCTGCTCTATACTACTGCGCTCTGCAGCCCACAGTGACAGGAAATCCTACAACACTGTACAAAAACCTCAGCACTGTTTAGTTATACTGAAGACCTTTTTCAGACAGGAGAACCCAAGAAGCTGCTACTTTTTAACCATTGGAGAAACCGAGAGGAAACTAACTGATCAATAATTTTTTACATTTTGGACTGTTTATCCTGCACAGGATCACGGAAAACCTGGAGCAAATCCAGACAGATTCGGAGCACATGGTATCGGACACACTGGACAGGGTTACTGTATAGTAATACACACAGTACATACAATACACCACTATACAATACACAAAGTGTATAAAATTTAACAATATATGTATATTTTTTTAATTTTATCCAATTCTACATGTTAAATAAAATCTATATTAACTCTGACCTAAAATTTTAGCCTCTATGTGCTGCCATGTTGCTCTAATCTGCTCAGGCCCTTTGGAATCAGAATATTGATTCTGAACTGCTCCAGATGATGTATGTGGTACCGTTGGGGTTGTAGTGTAGATGTTTGGTGTTGTGTTAACTGGGTTTCTTGCTTTAATAAAAATAATATTCACCCTTAATACGCAAAATGTTTCTCTCTCTACAAAAACGCAATAAAACACTAAGTGATATTACAAAGAATTGATGGTTTCTATAATTGCAACGTAATAGTGGTGGTATTAAGCCGTATATCAGTCGGGCAAGTCCCCACTAAAAGCCCAGGTACCAAATGCACTGAATAAAGAATGATTGTTTATGATCATCAACACAGTCTCCTATTGGTTTCTCCATGTAAAGCTTGCTGAATAACGTCTCTATAAGAAATTACACACAGTAACAGATTCTGCAATTAATAATGACTTTCTTTAATAACACAAAATCTATAAATGTATAAAAATCTAGTAAAATGCATTTAACTTTTAATAAATTGTCACTGTGGTAATTTTATTTAAAAAATAAAAACGTTGAAAAGACGAGCATCTAAAACTGAACAGCCAGTAATTCATGTACACAGCAGAAAACACATTTTGGATTTTGGAAATAATTTAATTAAAATATTTTGTTAAGAAGAAGTAATTAGCATGTAATTTCCACATGGGGGCATTTAAACAACGATTACATTTTTAAGTAAAACAGTGCTGATTTGCATGTTTTGCTGTTGGAGTGAAAATTAACTGCAATGACAAAATTTATATTTTTTAATTAATTTATATTTTATTTTATTTAACTTCTATAACATATTCAATTTATTTATACTGTTACATGTATTATTATTTGAATTAATTGAACAAAAATTATTGATTTTAATAAGTACTTTAATTGTCCCCCATGGGTTTTAGAATAAATATCAGTTTTTCCTTGCATGTAAGAAACTGTCATGTGATAACTGGGGCGGAGCTGTCAATGATCCTTTAAAGATAACAGAGCAACATTACAGAGAACAGAAGAATAAATCGACTACTTGAACATGTTCACAGTTTTAGATTTCTTCTCACTGTGTACAATTATTCATCAGGTGAGTTAAACACTAAAGTTTCTAACTGTTTTTCTGTTTTGTTATTTTAGAAATATTTAATGAGTGATCAATTTTGCCATGTGTGGAGTTGCTGTAATTTCAAGACTTTAATTGTTTAAAAATAAAAGTTATTTCTTGTCTTTCTATGACAGGTGATGCCATAGCAGATTCAATAGAGCCACTTTTGACCCTCATAACGTTGTAGTTTGTGAAGGTGATGATGTTATTCTGTCCTGCAAATATGAAGCAAGTGAGTACATCAGACTACCTGTTCAGTGGTACAGACAATATCCACAATCAAAGCCTGAGTTCCTTTTATTCATCTTGCCCAAAGTGAAGGATTTAAAAGTTCTCCTCTGCCACCACGCGTCTGGATGCTGAAAATTGATGATAAGAATAAACGAGTGGATCTGATCATCTCCTCTGCTGCTGTATCAGACTCTGCTCTATACTACTGCGCTCTGCGGCGCTCACAGTGACAGGAAATCCTACAACACTGTACAAAAACTCTGACACTGTTTTGTTTGTACTGAGAGCAGGTCAGTGCTGTGAACAGCTGTTCAATGATTTACACACCTTTAAACAGGAAGTCAGGGGTCCTGCTACTAAAATTTTAAGGAGCCTACCTGTTTCCTTCACTTTAACATAATAACCTTCCTCTATTTCTGTCTATTAATTGTAAACAGTTTCGTTATAAAAAATGCAAATAATAAATAAAATAATAATAATTAATTTATAATTGAAGGTCCCTGAACTCCTGTGAAGGGAGGACATAGCCAGAAATGTCTTTAGGGTCAGTGTGCTTCACCGAGACCCCCATCACCTCTATTGTGTTCAAATAGAGGGCCAGTTTAACAGCCTCAACAGAACCAGCGCAAGGACCCAGGACCGGAACCTCGGTTGCCATGCAGGTCATAAAATAAATTTAACAAAAAAATCTTATAACTTACCTTTATACATGTGGTAGAAACTACTGGGAATTAAAAAGTATTTTGGCTCTAAATGTTTCTTTCATGAGGCAGTAAATTTTCTCAGAACATTTGTACAGTTCACATCAAATCACACACAAAATAACCTAAACTAGTAGAATATTTTACAGATTTATATGAAAATTTTTGAAAGAAATATAACATCATCTTCCCCTTTGTTTGAACAGAATTTACTTCTGGAATTTTTCTAATCAGCCCCATTCCAAAAATCAACACAATCAGTCCCTACTGGAAATCAACACAATAATTTGCCAGATCCTTTACAGTATGAGAAGAAATACAGCTGTGATCATTATGAATAAATAGGAGTGGGTGGAGCCACGTGTAGAAACACCAGAGATGATCTCAAGTATGTGTATGTATGTATTTTTAGAATAACCAAAAGCAGAATTTCACTTTATTTATAATTAATAAACTGTCATAATATTATTGTAATGTGTTTCTAGTAAAATCTGCTGATTACAGCATTAAACCAGATCAAATTATGGAACCTGTAACTGAAGGCAGAAACACCACACTGTCCTGCACGTATACTGGAGCAGTTTACAGTCTCCACTGGTATCGACAAAAAGTTTCTGCTGCTGATTCTTTACATATTTAAAATCTTAACCTTAGAAGCTACTGAATAAAACACGCAAACATTTAAACATATTTTTAGTTAGTTGAGACTATTCGTCATGTTTACTGTTACATTAATGTGTTTGTGGCTTTTACTGGGTAAGTTAACTTTTTTATTTTTATCTGAAATAATAGCTGTGGATGTAGTGAAATAATTAATGTGTTCTCTTTATGTCCTCTTTTCTTTATGACAGGTGACTCCATCAATAAAGCCACTTTTTACTCATACTGTGAAGTGTGAATGGGGTTTTTTTGTTTTTTGTTTTTTTTGTTTTTACAAATATGAAATGTTATTAGAAGGTGATATGAGTTACTCTGTCCTGCAGATATGAAATAATCAGTGGTTCAGCAACAAACAGCTACCTGCAGTGGTACAGACAATATGCAAACTGTAAACCTTCTTAATATTTATCAAAATGGAGCGCTGATTTTCAAAGTTTTCCCAAGAATGTCTTCTCAAGTTGATGATAAGAATAAACAAGTGGGTTTGATCATCTCCTCTGCTGCTGTATCAGACTCTGCTCTATACTACTGCGCTCTGACACCCACAGTGACAAGAAAAACTGTACAAAAACGCTGAGATAATTTTGCTACAAGCAGTTTTACTAATGATTTTGAGTAATTTACATATGAAACTCATGGGAAACATCAAGCATTTGAACAGACAGTTTCAAACTGGGAAACGTGGAACCGTAAGGCAGAATAAGTACATGATGTCTTGGAGTGAAAGCTCGATCGTCCTTAAAAAGTAAGAATAATTTGTATAGTTATGTTCTACAGGGGAACAATTAATATAACACGGGAAATTGTGGGGCAATGGTTAAGTTGTTGGGCTTCTAATTAGAAGATCAGGAAGACCTTAACCTTTAATTGCTCAGTTGTATATAAATGTACGTCGCTATGGATAAGGGCGTCTGCCAAATGCTAGAAACGTAAATGCATTGGTTTGTTATGTCGTTCATTGTAATAAAAAGATTTGTGAAAGTTTTTCTCTACAAGATGGCGGAGTAATGCAAGTACCAGAATCTTATTCCCATTTCCCAGAGATGTAGAATTATTCGATTATAAACACTACTTAAGGTCATTGAATGTCACATCCCTTTAAGGCTTCATTATGGTGGCACAAAAGTTCATAAGTTAACAAAAAGGCTAATTAAATAAGAAAAGTTTGCAGTTGCGCTTTTATTTGCACTTTTTAGTCCATATATAATATTTCAATATCATGTTAGTAGTAATGACAACACGCTATAATAAATTATTAATCATATCTAACAATCATTAGATTATTTCTGATGAGGTAAGAATCCCCAATGACGTCTACATACAGAAACAAAATATTTAATAATTATTTAGTATTAATTTGTTATTATTCAATTATTTTATTTTAGCTCACAGTTTGAGTTTATAACATTTGATGCTTATCACAAAGTCAAGATGTTTAAAATAAATTCATCACTGCTGACACTGTCATGTGATGCCGTGGGTGAAGCTTCATGAACCTTATAATGTTAACATATACAGAAAAATATTTTTATTCAGCTTAGAGCGTTTACCATGTTTACTGTTATATTAATGCCTCTGTGGCTTTTACTGGGTGAGTTAACTTTTTTGTTTATTAGAAATAATTAATAATAATTATTGATTGAGTGATTAATGGTTTGGTAGTAAAAAAGTTTAAAAAAAAAGGCTTTATTTTTTTTTTCTATGACAGGTGACGCCATGGCAGATTCAATAAAGACCCTTTTTACTCATAAAATTCTAGATGAAGGTAATAATGTTACTCTGTCCTGCAAATATGAAATAACCAGTGTTTCAGCAACAAACAACTACCTGTACTGGTCCAGACAATATCCAAAATCTGAATCTGATTTCCTGCTTTATATTTATGAAAGTGGAGCTCTAAGTCCCAACATTCCCCCAAGAATGTCTGTTGAAATAAACAAAGAGAATAAACGAGTGGATCTGATCATCTCCTTTGCTGCTGTATCAGACTCTGCTCTATACTACTGCGCTCTGAAGCCCACAGTAACAGGAAATCCAACTCCACTGTACAAAAAGCACTTGTAGATTTACTGAAAGCACGAAATAAACTGTAATTTTGGGGTTAGATTATTAAAAAAAACGCAAAATTTTCTTTTGTTATGATTTTAAAATAAAATAAATTTCAATTAACGAAATAGTTAAAGCACAAACACACAACCTGTGTATCTCTCACATGGTCAAGATAGCCTGATTATTTACAACTGTACAAATAATGTGGAAAAAAAACACCCATGTTGATGTAAAAATATTGAAAATATGATGAATCTTAAAGTACTACATTCATATTACATTTCCGGCAAAATATATGAATGACGCTAGTGACGATTAGAATTAAGTTATTCTACAGCATCTGCACTTCCTGGGTGTGGTCTTCTAGAGCCGTTTGTAAAATTTCAGCACATACAACACTATTATACAGAATACACACAGAGCTGTGATCAGAAATGGCTCAACTTTACAACTTACTGTACACATTCAGATACACACCACTGATTCTCACTGTACTTACAGGTCATTCATTTACATTCACTGTATTAACTAATATTATTTTCGTTAAAGTTTATTGTAATGTTCACATAATTTACTCACACATTTATTTTCTTTCTTCCCAACAGGCAGTTTTGCAGATAAAATTTGGCCGACGGATAAAGATTCCAACATTGTGAGGATTGAAACAGAAACTGTTACTCTGAAATGTTCATATGAGACAAACAGTAATAACATTTGGCTTTACTGGTACAAACAATATTCTAACAGTGCACTACAGTTTTTACTGTATAAAGGCGCGAGGTCAAGATCTGGCCAGAGAAAATCGGTCTCCTAATGTTCATCGATTAAAGTCAGAAAACAAGCAGAGACTCAACTGAACTTACTATCAGAGATCTAAAACTCTCCGATTCTGCACTCTATTATTGCGCTCTAAGAGATGTAAGAACACAGTGATACAAAGTCTATGAAAGGCTGTACAAAAACATCCAAATGTTTTATATGCAGATACTAAAACCACATCAAGATCCTCGCTTTACTAACCTGTTATCAGTGAACCACAGACACAAACAACATTAGTGGTAACAAACAGACAGTAACCGAGTCACTGGTTAGGAGTTCCTGGTTGATATGACATGAAATTAAGCTCACTGATCTTTTCAGTTCTGTTCATAATTCACTGTAATCTATAATAATTGTCAACAAAGAAACAAATCAATTTTACATTTATTTAATTTTACAACTTGTGTTTATTATGAATGGACACTATATAGGATAACATTTTGTGGACACCTTACCAGCGCACTTACATAAATGTGATTTTTTTTACCTCTGACCCACAACTGACACATGTAACACCTTTAGATTTTCTTCTATGATTATTTATTTAAAATAAAAGAGTTACATTCTCACTGCATGGAATCTAACATAAACTTCCTGTCATGTAAATTCATTTAAATATTTGGTTGAGTTGATTAAACTAAGGAATGCAGATAGTAGACAACAAACACACAATATTCATCTGTAAACCAGGTTAGTTTTAGGCTCTAGTTTACTAAATGTTTTTAAAGACCCAATGAGATAGCGGTAGATGTTCAGTAGGCTACTGCTGTTGGCCTTATTGTCCCCAATCCAAATTCTATTCTATACTCCTATGCCTACCACTTCCACTCGGTAGAGTGATGAGGGGTAGGGATAAAAATATTCCTCTAAGGATTGTGACACCACTACTACACCAGTATAATTTCCTGCCACTAGACATTTATTTCTGACAGGATATTCTGTCAAGTCATCAGGTAGCATTATAAGGCATAAAAACATGTTGTGGGAAAATCGTGCAAAAGTATAACTTTAGCGATTTAAAAAAAATGTTTCTTTAAAGAACATGACGGTAAAATATAAACACAGCATTGAATGTAATAAAACAGATAATTGTTGGTTGTTAAATAAATTTTTATTGCCAAAAATATTTATAGTGAGTTTTATTGGCCGCTTGGGAAGCCATGTTGTTGCTGTAGCTGATGTATCTTGGGAAATTTCTCATACCCCTACATTTGAAGCCTGGTCCTGAAAAAATCTTCATTTAAAAGGGTATCTGGCCCGTTTCCCCCTATACCTACGCTCTAACCCTTCAAATAAAAACACGGAACAGAGGGGTAGGAGAAAGGGGTAGGGCTATGGGGTAGAAATGATAGAAAATAGGCCTAATTACTTTTTGCATAAAGCTGCTCTTTACCAAACTAAATGGCTAACCTTCAGAACCCCCAGTAGACGTCTACAAATCTTGGAAGGGGCAGATATTTATATTAACATTTTTTGGCATTTAACAAACAATCTCAACTCCAGCGACTTTCATTCATCTTATTTATAAAGGTGATAAAGGTGAAATTCTTATAAACTGTTAATATGTGTTAATATTGACATGAGAAAAAGTGGGTGGAGCTAAATGTAATGAGATACAGTTAAGGAAGTTTCACAGAGATTCTGTCATAGACATCTACTGCAAGAGACACAAAACAACCATGTTACTCTTCTTGGTCTTTATTAACATATTCAACTTTGGTCAGTCATTCATATTGTAAACAAACTTAAGGCTGGAGATTTGAACTGATACCTAAAAATAATTATTTTGTTGGAGATACAAATGTTTATGTTATTGTAATGTCTTCACAGCAGGTGCTGTTGATAGCAGCGTTACACCAGACCAAAGCTTCATATCTACAAGTGAAGGCAGCAACATCACACTGAGCTGCACATATGATCAATCAGCTGATTATCTCCACTGGTATCGACAAAAAACCTCAATCAATTATTTCTTCTGCTGATAATTAAGAATTTCTTCTGCTGATAATTAAATCCACAGAAACTGTCATTAAACCTGATCAACACGACCCTCGACTGTTCATTAAACTCAGTAAAAAGGAGAATGAAGTAGATCTGGAGATCTTTTCTGCCGCAGTATCAGACTCTGCACTGTATTACTGCAACATGCAGCCCACAGTGACACAAAACTCAAACCACCAGAACAAAATGGGACACTTGTTTTTTTTCTGTCAGAAGGGGGAGCTGTTTACATAGTTACACCGTTAAATCTTAAAATCTAATAAAGACTTTGGCAATAGCAGAAACATCAATTAACCGAAATTGACTCAAATGTGGCTGCACAGTGGCTTAACACTGGCTTAGCACTGTTGCCTAATAGCAAGAAGGCTCGGATTCGATTTCCAGGCAGGGGCTTTTCTGTGTGGAGTTTGAATGTTTCCCCCCAAGTTTTTCGTGGTTCCCCGGTTTTCCTTCCACAGTCCAAATACATGTATGTATGTTACACATGTATTAGTTTTTCTAAATTGCCTAAAGGAGTGAGTGTGGGTGTGTGTGTGGCCCTGTGATGGACTGGCGACCTGTCCAGGGTGTACCCCTCCTGCCTTTTGCCATTTCAGAGTCGGCTGGGATAGACTCCAGCAGATCGCTGTGACCCCAAATTATAGGCTGGTATAGAAATGACATAATGGGCGCATTTGTTGAGAGATTCCGAAAGGCGAATAACGAGGCAGTAGTTTTTAAGTACTACCTGCCACGCAGCTCCAAAGCCCTTGTGGCTGATCTGGGTCACAACCTTTCTACAGCCTGTCTAAAGCTTGTTTTTTGGTACCACCATCTCTTTGGTAGTTAAAACCCTTACTTTTTGACATCAACACGTCTTAACTTGCAGAGGGCGAATTACAAACACAGTAGTCTAGTTTAGAAATTACTCACAAGCAACTGGGTGGCCTGATTTAGCGTAGTTTTATGTCCTCCTTTGTACTTCCTGGTCAGTGACCTGGTCACTGCCCCAATGAACTGATTCCACATGTCTCACGAGAAGCGCTCCTATAGCTTTTCGATGCAACTCAAGTTCCTGAAAGCGAACTAAGGCATAGTATTAGTGCCTAGTGGTGCACTTAGTGGTGAATTCTCCACAAGGTGGCGTAATGAGTTCTACTGTATGCTAAAATCTGCCAGAAATGTAAACTCATTGCGTCAATCATACATACACATTTCCAAATTGCTTAAACAGAATCGAGATTTTTAATAGAAGTATTAAATTATAATTTGGAGCATTTGATAAGGCTGATTCGTTTACATTCCAACTAATGGAAAGACTAGTTTAATAAAAAAGAATAAAATTGCATTAATGCTATACATACAATTATCCTATTATATGTAAAAATAATAATATTTTTTAATATATAAAAACAGCTTCTTTTGAATAGACAGTTTTAGGTTAACAAGCTATTTATTTCTGTTGGGAAGAAATGCTTTATTAAGACTGTGATGCTGTAGGCGGAGCTTCATAAACCTTTATGATGTTAACACGCACAGAAAGAATGTTTTAAATCAGCTAAGACAATTTATCATGTTTACACTTATATTTATGTGTCTGTGGCTTTTAGTGGGTGAGTTAGTTTTTTTTGTTGTTGTTGAATCAAAATTAGATCAAAAATCTGCCTCCAACATGCTAATTTTAACACTAATAGTATAAAATTTTAAAAACATTGTTTTCTTTTCTCTTTGACAGGTGACGCCATGGCAGATTCAATTAAGCCACTTTTCACTTATAAACCTGTAGATGAAGGTGATGATATTTCTCTGACCTGCAAATATGAAACAAGTGATACAGGAATCTACGTGCACTGGTACAGACAATATCCCAAATCTAACCCTGAGTTTCTACTTCGTATTTATGAAAATGGAGATCTAAGTCCCAACGTTCCTTCAGGAATGTTTGCTAAATTTTACAAAGAGAGTAAACGAGTGGATCTGATCATCTCCTCTGCTGCTGTATACTACTGCGCTCTGCAGCCCACAGTGACA
Organism: Bagarius yarrelli; assembly: GCA_005784505.1. Classification (NCBI taxonomy): domain Eukaryota; kingdom Metazoa; phylum Chordata; class Actinopteri; order Siluriformes; family Sisoridae; genus Bagarius; species Bagarius yarrelli. Next base: position 1,306,984 of record VCAZ01000068.1, read on the forward strand.
GGAAATCCTACAACACTGTACAAAAACCTCAGCACTGTTTAGTTATATTGTAAGCAGTTCTGCCGGTGATATATGTACAGTATATATACAGTTTATATGCCTCTTTTCCTCCACACACACTATTAGTCGGTTAAGTGTTGTTTTTTTTCTTGCTGAACACAACTCACTTATAATATTGTGGAAAAATTTCTCCAGCACACACACAAACACACAGACACACAAACCTGCTCACAGCTTTCAGAGATGTAAAGTTCTTTGAAAACAACCAATTATTTTAATTATACTAAAACCTGTGTTATAATTAAAACCAGTTCTGACACATACTGCACAAATTGTTAGCAAATTTTAGCGATACTGTTCTTTTTTTGGGGGCATTTTTTCTTTTTCATTTATTTATAGGACAGAGAGATGAAATGGGGGGAAGGGGGGGGGGGGTCGGACAAATTCATTCATTAATTAATGTTTTATTTTTATATCGAAATAAATGTTAAAATAAAAGTGGGAAATGGTAGATTAGTGGTTAAAGTGCTGCGCTGTTGATTGCCAGATCATGAGTTCAAGTCCCAGCACCACCAAGCTGCCTATCATTTGACCTCTTTCTAATCCTCAACTGCTCAGTTGGATTAAAAATAAAATGAGATAAATGGAAGGTGATTTGGATAGGGGTGTACACCAATTGATAGAAAATTAATGTAATATAGGGGAAATGCTCATCGATTAAGAACTGTGAATAGCAGATTGTGGGTTCAATTCCTAGCACCACCAAGCTGCCACTGCTGGGCCCCTGAGCAAGGCACCTAACCCTCAACTGTGAAGTTGGATAAAAATGTAAGTCAATAAAGACGTCTGTCAAATGCCAGAAATGTAAATATAAAATTTAAGTGTGTGTGGTGTTGAGCACTGAATAGACACACTACTGTATACATGGAGGAAGTAAGACACACGAAACCATTTACACTGATTCTCCACTACTAATCCAAAATAAGTGAGGAACCCACAAATAACACAAACAGTGCTCTCGTGTTAACAACAAAACAGACTAGAATTAATTTTCTGGCTACATTTTTTCACCATGTACTTTAAAAAACTCTACGTGTAAAATATAATAAAAAATATAATTGAACTATATGGTGTCACTTTGATGAGGAAGGGTTTTTTTTCTATCTATCTATCTATCTATCTATCTATCTATCTATCTATCTATCTATCTATCTATCTATCTATCTATCTATCTATCTATCTATCTGTCATGTGATTCTGTGGGATGGAGCTAAATGAACCTTTCTAATAGTAACATGTTAAAGTACAAACAGATCTTCATCTTTTTATTCAGCTAAGACCATTCATCATGTTTAATGTGATATTGATGTGTCTCTGGCTTTCACTGGGTGAGTTATATATTTACAATTTTGTTCAGTAAACAAGTGTTATTTTAGTCTGTTTTTGTTTTTTTTTTAAATGAGAATGTAAATCTGCCTCATGTACAGCAATGTGTTTTTCCTTTATGACAGGTGACTCCATGGCAGATTCAATAGAGCCACTTTTTACTCATAAAGTTGTAGATGAAGGTGGTGATGTTACTTCTGCAGCTACAAATTCAGCTTTGTGTCTGGAAACAACAACTTGCAATGGTACAGACAATCTCAGAAATCTAAACCTGAGTTTCCTTCTTTATATTTATACAAATAGGAGTTCCCAGCATTTCCCCAAGAATGTCTACTAAACTTCATGGAGATCAAGTGGATCTGATCATCTCCTCTGCTGCTGTATCAGACTCTGCTCTATACTACTGCGCTCTGCAGCCCACAGTGACAGGAAATCCTACAACACTGTACAAAAACTCTGATGATTTTATTTATATTAAAAGCAGTTCTATCAGTTTTGTAAAGTAATTTACATACATTTAGGTGGATTTGTTTGCAGGATTTATTTAAAAAGTTGGTGAAACTTTAATTTGTTTATGAGTTCTTTTATTAATTCATTTAAAGTTTATCTGTATAGCTTTTTTAACAATGGACATTATTCTAAAGAAAAAAAACCCTTTCATTCATTCATTCATTCATTCATCTTCTATATCCACTTATTCCCCTAAATCGGAGTCACAGGGATCTACTGGTGCCTATCACAGCCTTCTCTGAAAGGGAGAAAGGCTGGAAAGGTTAGCAGTCCATCACAGGGCTTCAAACAAGCTCACACTCATTCCTATGGCCAATTTAGACTCACCACTTAACCTAACATACATGTTTGTGGACTGTGGGAGGAAACTGGAGTTTCGCACGGGAGAACATGCAGACTACACACAGAAAGACCCCTGCCCGCAAATCGAACCCGGGACCTTCTTGCTGTAAGGCGACTGTGCTAACCACTAAGCCACCAGGCTTTCTATTTGAATGCTTTACATTTTAAATGATCTTTAATGGTTAATCCAGAGGCAACGGTGGCAAAAATATATTTCCTAAAAACCTCCTTTAAACATACACTTTGCACATAAAGACATCATCAGGCCATCATCAGGCCATAATCTACCAGTTAGCTGGGTCTTTACAGAAACTGTCTAGCTACTGTACATCCCTGTAATAAAATGGATCATATTAAAGCCTTCTAACAAGTTCATACCAACCACTTGGAACCTAAAAAACAGCACCTAACAACATACACTACAATAATCAGCTGAGTTTCCTAAGTATCTGAGAAGCTGTGATATATTAAAGAACACTGGAAAACAACCAACACTAGATCAAAACAGATGTTAACAGATGCACCTTTAAAAATAAAGAATTAAAATTAAAATTAAAATAACAATTACAAAAGAATCATATAATATATAACAGTATCATATATAATACATAATAATATTACCCTAAAGTTTAGTCGATACAACCTACTCACCACCAAAGGGGGGGAAAGGGAGCGCTATAGGATTTGTATCATTTTTGATTATGAATACATATGCAATGAAGATGCTTGTGTTTTTTTCACCACGTGACCAACACACATTAATTGAGCTGTACAGTGTGTGAAATATCATTAGACAATAAACATAAGAAAATAGACATTGTGTCACTCAAAGCACTGTGTGCAAAATGATCATAAACTGTATTATGAATATTATTTTTAAATGAATTAATTTAGGTTATGTATTGTTACATTAAGTTGGCAATTTTATACACACCGTAACTTAAAGTGGGTGGAGATAAATGAGATACTGTTTACAAAGATACACAAAGATTGTGCCATTTAAGTCTATTGCAAAAGACACACAGAACAACCATGTTACTCTTCTTGGTTTTAATTGTTTTCAGGAAACTTTAATAGAAGATAAATGAATGAATGGATGAATGAATGAATTAATTAATATGTGTTGTGATGATTATGAAGAAATAAATAGGAATGGGTGGAGCTACATGTTAGACATCAGAAACAATTTCCTCTACAGAAGCCTGAATTCATTTCTAAATATCTGAACTAAACACTCAGGAGAACAATGTCCCTCCTCTTCATGCTTTTCTTCATCGTAACTGAAATTGGTGAGTCATGTACTGCGCATAAACCATTAAATTATTTCTATTTACAAATAGATAAATTCATGATTATTTATATAATGTATATTATGTATTATTAAATGTTTATGATAGTATTGTAATGTCTTTTTAGCAAAAGCTGCTGATTACAGCATCAAACCAGATCAAATCATGGAACCTGTAACTGAAGGCAGAAACACCACACTGTCCTGCACGTATACTGGATCAGTTTACAGCCTCCACTGGTATCGACAAAAACCTGGATCAGGACCAGAGTTTCTGCTGCTGATTCTCGAAGCTACTGAACATGTTAAAAAGGCTCAACCACCTCATCCACAACTGTCCATAAACCTGGACAAAGCGAGTAATAAAGTGGATCTGATTATCTCCTCTGCCGCCGTATCAGACTCTGCACTGTATTACTGCACACTCTGGAGCCCACAGCGACAGGAAATCCTACAACACTGTACAAAAACAAAAACTCTACACATGACTGCAGCAGAGTCGTGTTTTTCTCACCAGATGGCACTATTTACATGTTTACAATCACTTCTTCAGACACCTGTCCATGATCAGTTTGTTTTTAAATAGGATGTCTTTCTATGCTGTTGCATTAAGATTTGCATTCAGTGGAATTAAGAGATCCAAACACTGTGCCTGTTTTGGCTGAACTGAAACACAGACTGAACCCCAGACGTCCTCACCCAACTGATCTCACCAATACTATTGTAAATGCCTTTATTTTGTCACAGATACCTTTTTTTACAGCACAGCGAAATTCTTTTTTTCGCATATCCCGTGTTAGTAAGTTGGGGTCAGAGCGCAGGTCAGCTATAAAACAGCGCCCCTGGAGCAGAAAGGGTTAAGGGTCTTGCTCAAGGACCCAACAGAAGTTGGCTTGCTTGGTGGGGCTTTAACACAGGTGTTTCTGGTCTTCAGATCAACAGCTGGCGGTGCTTGAACCCAGGTCTTCAGATCAGCAACTCAGCGCCTTAACCATTTGAGCTACCACTCTGAATGAACAAATCCCCAAATCCCTGCTTAAAATCTACTGAACAAACTTTCAATAAACGTTGAGATTATCATAAAAGTAAGAGCAAAACTAAATCTGAACGTTCTGAAAACACACATAGACAAAAGTATTAGGACACCTGATCATCACATCTATGTAGTTTAACTAAGAAACACAAAACAATTAAATACCCAGTAAATATTAATGTCACTTCAATTAAGATTTGAAAGATTTTCCATGTGAAGCTGAACGTAAATCTGGTAGGATCCAGTAAGGAGAACGCTGACAGTAAGATTGGTGGATCTGATTCTGCCAAGTAGGATGTGATCCTGGATTAACATTTTAATCAACCAATCATAACCATCTGATGTCATCAGTGTTTGTCTACCAAACCCGCCTCAATCCATTTTTAAATCTTTTACGCCTTGTAAAGTGTAATATTATAAATGTATTTATTAAATAATAAAGATTAGTTAAATGACATATGTAATATATAACATGCTGTACTGAACAATTACATGCAACATGTATGTGCAGTTTAGTTAATGTGTGAACATTTCCCTCACCTTCGTAACCAAAAATAGATGTGTGTGTGTGTGCAGTAAAATGTATTTAGGTGTGTGCATGAATAAAAAGTAAATTTATAGATTTTTCTTTAAATTTGTGGTTATAAAATGTGGCTTATGATTGTTAGATTTCAATTTAATTAAACGTTAAACCCTGTTTTATAGTAAGAATGTTGCTCTGTTGCGGTTCTACAGGTTCACCATTTCAGAACATTTTACATTTAATTGTTTATTAGTGATTGTTTATGATTCACTGTATAAATTCATTAATGTTTATTTTGGATCATTATAATCAATACAGTCTAAATTCACTAATGTTGTTTCTGGACTATCATCAATTATTGTAATATAGTTTAAACCTAATTTCATGTTGTGATTTAATGTTAATCCAGGAATCGTCATTTTCAGTAAATTGTTCCAGAATCAATGAATTTCAGTCTCAGCCAATAAGATATTTTTCAGCATTTAGTCAATTAAAGATTTTTTAGTTTGTTTGTAGACAAAAAGAGAAAAGATTCAGAAATGGATTAAGGCGGATTTGGTCGACACACACTGATGACATTAGATGGTTATGATTGTGGATCAACAAAGGATGTTAATCCAGGATCACATTCTACTTGACAAAATCACATTCATCCAGTAGGATTAGTGACGCTGATGTGATGTGATGCTGTGGGCAGAGCTTCATACACATTCATGATGTTAACGTATCAGAGGATCAGAATATAAACATTGATCTAAAACTGTTCATTATGTTCACTGTTATATTTATGAGTCTGTGGCTTTCAGCAGGTGAGTTAACATTAAATTTTTATTACATACATTTCTAATCTTAAACTATCAATACATTTGAAACATTTTCTTCTCTTCTCTTTAACAGGTGACTCCATGGCAGACTCAATCGACCCACTTTTTACTAATAAAGTTGTAGATGAAGGGAACAATGTTACTCTGTCCTGCAGATACCAAAACAGTGTTTCAGTAAACTCCCTGCAGTGGTACAGACAACATCCAACATCTAACCCTGAATTCCTTCTTTATATCGATCCTAATGGCTTTAAAAGTGCCTCCATCCCACCACGTCTGTTTCCTGAAGTTGATGATAGGAATAAACGTGTGGATCTGTTCATCTCCTCTGCTGCTGTATCAGACTCTGCTTTATACTACTACGCTCTGCAGCCCACAGTGACACTACAACACTGTACAAAAACTGTGAATAAATTATAAGGGGTGGCGCTACATGTGACACATCAGAGAAGATTTCCAGTACAGAACTTTAAATTCATTTCTAAAGCGAACTAAACACTCAGGATAACAATGTTTCTTTTCTTCTTGTTTTTCTTGACTGTTGTTGAAATTGGTAAATCATGCACTTTATATTACTCATGAAATTATTCATTAATACATGCATTTATTATGTGCCTGTGGCTTTACACTGGGTGAGTTAATAATAGAGACTTTTGTGTTGTTTGTTAATTGTTTGGTGTTTAAAAGCCCAATTTTTGTCTTGATGCATTGTTTGTTTAAAGAAGGTGATATGTTACTAATAATAGTTACACAGGAAACACCCTTTTTCCTCTCTTTGACAGGTGATTTAATGGCAGATTCAGTCTGGCACACAGTGACAGGAATTACAGTACAAAAACTTGACACTGGCAGATGCCCTTATCCAGAAGGATGACTTACAATATTCCTTGTTATACAACGTGAGGGTTAAGGGCCTCAGTGCTCAGGGGTCCAACGGTGGTGGCTTGCCAGGAGCTGGGAATTGAACCCACAACCTTTGGGTTGGTAATCCAAAACACCTTAACCATGAGCCACCACTCCCCCCAGTTAGAAACCACTTTTCACTCGTAAAGTTATAAATGAAGGTGATGATGTTACTCTGTCCTGCAAATATGAAACTAGTTACACAGCAAACACCCTGCAGTGGTACAGACAATATCCCAAATCTAAACCTGATTTCCTTCTTTATATTATGGAAAGTGGAGGTCAAAGTCCCAACATTCCCCCGAGAATGTCTCCTAAAGTAAACAAAGAGAATAAACGAGTGGATCTGTTCATCTCCTCTGCTGCTGTATCAGACTCTGCTCTATACTACTGCGCTCTGCAGCCCACAGTGACAGGAAATCCTACAACACTGTACAAAAACTCTGACACTGTTTAGTTATACTGAAGACCCTCTTCAGACAGGAGACCCAGAGACCTGCTACTTTTTATGTAGATGTAATCAGCTATACATTAGAGAAACCAAAATGGGACTAACCAATAATGCATTTATGATATTTTAGACTATTTATCTTGCACAGGGTTACAAGGAAACTTGGAACAAAACCAGAAAGATTCGAAGCCCATCGTATAGGACAGGGTTATTGTATAGTCATACACATATGTACATATGATAATCCACTATACAATACACAAAGTGAATAAAATAAAACTTAATAAGTTTTAATATTTAATCAAATTATTTTATTAAATTAAACATGTTAATTAAATCAAACCCTCCTGTGATGTTGCGCAGGATAAACAGTCCAAATATGATAAATAAATCAGACAGTCTACTCTTGTTTTCTCCAATGTATAGCTGATTACATCTCTAAAGAAATACACACCTAACAGATTCTGCTATTATTAATGACTTTTTAAAATATAGACAATCAATAAACGTATTAAAATGTAGTAAAATGTGCATTTAACATTTAACATAATTTCAATAATGTTCATCAATGTAGTGATTTTATTACAAAAATAAAAATACAAAAATAATAAATTAGCATTGTGTTTGTGTACAGTACATGTCCACAGTACAAACACAAAGATTGTGGAAATGACTGAATTCAAATATTTCAAGAAGGAGTAATTCGCTGTAATTCCACAAGAGGGCAATAAACATAGAGACATTGGAAATGTGCTGATTTGCTTAATTTACTCTTGGAGTAAAAATTTCTGCAATGACAGAATTAATATTTTTATTCTGGCAATAACGTCTATAATAAACTGTATGGATATTTTAATGGCCAAAATTATTATATCAATTTGTGCAGTTAGAAATGTTAGTAAATGCTAATTTAATTTATCATTATACTTTACATGTATTATTTAATTGAAAATGACTGATTTATAATAAGTACTTTATTGTCCCCCAGTGGGTTTTAGAATAAAATATCAGTTTTTCCTTGATGTAAGAATGTCATGTTGCTCTGGGGAGGAGCTGTAAGATCCTTTAAGATAACAGAGCAACATTACAGAGAACAGAAGAATAATCGACTACTGAACATGTTCACTTTTAGATTTCTCCTCCTGTGTCTTTTATCAGGTGAGTTAACACTAAGTTTGTTTTTGTTATTTTAGAAATATTTAATGAGTGATTAATTTGCCTGTGTGGAGTTGCTGTAACACAGACTTTATTGTTTAAAAATAAAAATTATTTTCTTGTCTTCTATGACAGGTGACGCCATTGCAGCTTCAGTAGAGCCACTTTTCACTCATAAAGTTGTAGGTGAAGGTGATGATGTTACTTCTGTCCTGCAAATATGATAAAAGTACATCAGACTACCTGCAGTGGTACAGACAATATCCACAATCAAAGCCTGAGTTTCTTCTTTATATCTATTCAAGTGAAGATAAAACTAATCCTCTGCCACAGCGTCTGGATGCTGAAGTTGATGATAAAAATAAACGAGTGGATCTGATCATCTCCTCTGCTGCTGTATCAGACTCTGCTCTATACTACTGCGCTCTGAGGCCCACAGTGACAGGAAATCCTACAACACTGTACAAAAACCTCAGCAGTGTTTTGTTATAGCAGATCAACTGATAAAGTGTAATATTTCACACACATTTTATTATGAGAATTCATCTGTCTGCCAGGGTTTTTCCCAGCTATGTGCTCTATATCCCATGCGATTGGCTCTGAACACCCTGTGATCCTGCCCAGGAGAAACAATCCAGAAAATTGATAGGTAGATGACACCAGTCTCTTATTGTTTTTGGTTTTTTTATGTATAGCTGATTAGGATCTCTTAGGGGGAAAAAGATGCTTAACAACACCGTTAGTCATGAATATGTTTTTTTTTATATAAAAAAAGCTATGAAGTCAATTAAATGTAGTAAATTGTGCATGTCGTCTTTAATGTAGTTAGTCATTGTAGTAAATTCATTGGAAAAAGAAGAAATGTGGGAAGCTGATTACGTCTCTAAAGGAAACCACATGTGGCCACAGTGACAGGAACTTCAGCTGCACTGTACAAAAACTCTGACACTGTTGACACTGTGTACAGAAAGCAAATAAACTGGTAAAACCGCTGTAATTCCTCAAGGTGCTCATTTGTTTCTTTCAAAACAGTGCAATAAAAACCTATGCATTCCAAATATTTATATTTTTATAATTCTAATATGTGCCTTGTATATATTTTTTTCTTTAATAAACTGTATATAATGCGGTGCAAGCGACAATATCCCAAGAAACACTGACACTGTTTTTTTATACAGGGAAAAAGGTGTCTTGGTAATTCCCAAATAATTTAAATGCCCTTTCAACAGTCTACATATAACTAATAGATAAATCTGTGCTTTTAATTAAAAACAGGTGCTTTTTGTCATCTAAAACTCCCAAGCAGGGAGGGTTAAGGTCCTTTTTCAGAGACCCAACAGTGGCAGATTTGCAGTGTTGAGTCCAGAACCCAGATTTTTCCATCAATTATCTAGACCCTTAATCACTTGAGCCACCACTCAATTTAGAAACCTTTAAATTAGTCTAAATCTTTCTATGATAATCTAAAAAAGAGGTGTAATAAAGATAGTTGTGTTAAAATGAAAAAGCATATTTACTCTAGTATATGTTTTCATAGCTAATCACATGGTGCATTGTTCAGGGACAGGTGTGAATATTTTAGGATGTTGCGATGTATAATTGGGTCTGGCTGTTGGTATATTTCATTTAGAAGTTTGTGACTATGTATTAAGATTATTTATACTTTAACATTTTCTTATAACTATTATTTCTATTTTAAAAAGTAAATTTGATGTAAATTTGATCCAGAAATCAGCATCAGGTGACATACTGTGCATGATGAAACTGTCATAGTGTACACTGGGGGGAGCTTCATTAAGATTAAGATAACAGAGTCACATTGTAAGTACAGAAGACTTCAAATAATTGATTATCACCATCATAGTTCACTTTCTATTTGTCTTTCTGGCTGTGTTAGGTAGTTAATGATATGGTTTTTTCCTGTTATATTCAGAAATGTTCATGTTAACTGATAAATCTCTTGCTGAATTGTATAAATTTCTTTTCTATGACAGGTGACGCAATGGCAGATTCAATAGAGCCAGTTTTCATGTATAATGTTGTAGATGAAAGTGATGATGTTACTCTGTCCTGTGAATATAAAATAACCAGTGGTTTCACAACAAACAACTACCTGTACTGGTACAAACAATATCCAACATCTGAACCTGATTTCCTGCTTTATATTTATGAAAGTGGAGCTCGAAGTCCCAACATTCCCCCAAGAATGTCTGCTAAAGTAAACAAAGAGAATAAACGAGTGGATCTGATCATCTCCTCTGCTGCTGTATCAGACTCTGCTCTATACTACTGCGCTCTGAGGCCCACAGTGACAGGAAATCTTACAACACTGTACAAAAACCCTGAGACTGAGAGATCAGCTGCTAAATATTCAATAATATAAGAAACATTTCTGTGTGCAATTTAAGAAATGAAAAATGTCAGTGAATCATGAACTGATTAGAAACCATGAAATATTTTTCCTTAAATAAAAAGATTAAAATAAATAAATTGACAGAAAATAATCAAACTGCTTGAATAAATCTGTTTCATTTCATTAAAAGCTTGTTGAAGGAATCTAAACACTAGACCTTTAATACAGAATCAATGCTGGTTTTTTTTGCATATCAGTTTCTTTTGTAAGATTTTACTACAACAGATTTAATCATCCGAAAATATTAACCATAAAATATAACAAAAAGTAATTAAAAACCTGCTAAAACTAATGGACAGATACAGGAAATTAACCCAAAATTCTTTTCATAGTTAAAACATCTGTTCATTAAAGTTTAACCTTTTGCTTCTATAGTATTTATAGTAATAATGTATTTATGTGATAAAATAGTATATGTGCTTATGAAAAATAATCTATTATTATTATAATATATTGAGTTTTAAATATTGACCTTGTTTGACAGTCAGGATTTTGCTGCTGATCTTGCAGATGTAATTTAATGAAAAGGTTATAGAAGTAAGTGCTGGTCTTCCTCCACTAGAGGGCAAAATTAGTGTAAACAAACATGCATAGAAATGTGTCCATTCATTTAAATATAAAATCTTAACCTTTAGTACCCAGAAATCCCAGCAGCCATAAAAAATATTATACACAATTTATGTATTTTTTGAAGAGAAAGTTATTTAGGGACAGAATATTTTATAATAATTTAAATATTTATAGATTTATTATTCAAACGAAATAATTAATTTACAATAAGTACAATTTTTCTTTTTTAGTCTGTTTTTGAGAAAATATAATTTTTTTCCCTAATGTAATGATGTCATGTGATGGTCTGGGGAGGAGCTTCAATAACCTTTAACAGTAAAATAACAGAGTACAGAAAGACCTCAGAATAATCAACTAACATGTTCACTTTTATAATTCTGTGCCTTTTGTTAGGTAAGTTAACATTATGGGTTTGTTTTTTGTTTTTAAATCATTAAAAATTAAGTGATTCACTAACTTGTTTGTTTAAAGATTATATTTTTATTTCTTCTCTTTTCTCTATGGCAGGTGACGCCATGGCAGATTCAGTAGAGCCACTTTTAACTCATAAAGTTGTAGGTGAAGGTGATGATGTTATTCTGTCCTGCAAATATGACACAAGTGGTACATCAGACTACCTGCACTGGTACAGACAATATCCACAATCAAAGCCTGAGTTTCTTTTATTCATCTCCCAACGTGGACTTAAAAGTTCTCCTCTGCCACAGCGTCTGGATGCTAAGGTTGATGATAAAACTAAACGAGTTGATCTGATCATCTCCTCTGCTGCTGTATCAGACTCTGCTCTATACTACTGTGCTCTGCAGCCCACAGTGACAGGAAATCCTACAACACTGTACAAAAACTCTAACACTGTTTTGTTGTACTGAGAGCAGGTCAGGCTGTGAACAGGTTCAACGATTTACACACCTTTAAACAGGAAATCCGGGGCTCCTGCTATTTTTTGAGGATTCCTTCAGTTTATGTGTCTCTGTGTTACCCAATCATCCTTCCTCTTTTTCTGTCTGTTAATTGTAACAGTTTTGTTATAATAAATGCAATGAAGGGAGGACACAGCCAGGAGGAAAACCGTCTTTAGGGCCAGGTGCTTCACAGGGACCCCCTCCATTTGTTCAAAAGGGGGGACGCACAGCATCTCCAGAACCAGCATCAGGTCCCAGGACAGAAACCTCGGTTGCCACGCAAGTCCAAAAATAACATTATAAATACTTCTTATACTTTCCTTCATCCATGTGGTAGAAACTACTGGGAATGGAAGAGTATTTTGGTTCTAAGTATTTCTTTCATGAGGCAGTAAATTTTCTCAGAACATTTGTACAGTTCACATCAAATCACACACAAAATAACCAAAATTGATTGTAGAAGTTTTACAGATTTATTTAAAAATATCCTTTGTTTTACTTCTGGAATTTTCTTATCAGCCCCATTCCAAAACATCTAAATTAATAAAAAAAAGAATATTGATTTATGTCCCTAAATCAACACAAAAATTTGTTACATCCTTTACGGTATGAGAAGAAATACAGCTGTGATCATTAGGAATAAATAGGAGTGGGTGGAGCCACATGTAGAGACACCAGAGATGATCTCAAGTACATGACAGTCTAAAGTAAACATATGAGACAACAATGTTACTCTTCATCTTTCTTTTCTTCATGTTTAACAAAATGGGTAAGTCCGATACATTGCACATAAAATTTTGTATTATGCAGAATTTCCACTTTATTTATAATTAATAAAATGTCATGATATTATTGTAATGTGCTTCTAGTAAAATCTGCTAATAACAGCATTAAACCAGATCAAATCATGGAACCTGTAACTGAAGGCAGAAACACCACACTGTCCTGCACGTATACTGGATCAGTTTACAGTCTCCACTGGTATCGACAAAAACCTGGATCAAGACCAGAGTTTCTGCTGCTGATTCTTGAATCTAGTGAACATGTTACAAAGACTCAACCACCTCAGCCACGACTGTCCATAAAACTGGACAAAACAAGTAATAAAGTGGATCTGATCATCTCCTCTGCTGCCGTATCAGACTCTGCACTGTATTACTGCGCTCTGGAGCCCACAGTGACAGGAAATCCTACAACACTGTACAAAAAGCCTTATACATGACTACAGCAGAAAATGCTTCTTCCAACAGATGGCGCTTTATGTTTCTTGAATTTCATCTTTTCTGGTAAGGTAGAAATGCAACTTTGTGTACCCTTCTCAAACAGTGGTGGCAGGTGGGCTTTGGAATCGCTCTACCTTCTTTCTACTCCTTTCACTTTTTGTGATTACTAAGAACTGAATATTCTTACAGAAATCTGCTACTCCGATTGCTTTATACTTTGCCTATGCATTCTTACTTACACTACAAGAAACGGGCAGGGGTGGTGGCAAAGGTCTTGTGTTGTCTTTGAGATGGTGTTTCACACCTCTCGTCATGTCTCATTTAGACCTCCATTCCTTTCGGAATCTTTCCCAATAAACCTCTAATGATCATCATCACATAATCACATTTAATAATCATGATCACGTCTATTCACAAATCTCGCATCTAACCATGCTTTCTTGTTCCACTTCTCCTCAGATCGGAGAAGACTTTCTTCAACAAGGAATAACTTGAAGCTTTCGTGAACCTCCAGAATGTCTTCTCACTAGAACTCAACCCCTCAGCTCACCATGCACCATCCTCTCTGTTTGCAAAAGACTAAGAAAATCTGCAAGACCTTTACCACTTCTCTGACTAATCCTACCAGGACTTGCTGCCTTCTTCACTGTCACAATTTTCTACCTTAGCATCAGCAAGTCAAAAAGTCAACCTGTCCTGCAATCCCTATGTCTGCTCACTGGATTTAATCCCTTCTACAATTATCTTCTCTGATCTTCTGACCTTTATCTCCACAGTCATCAATAGCTCCTTATCCGTTGGTCAGGAACAAGCGTCCTTCAAGCAAAGGCAAAATATACTAGTCAACATCTGATGTGGATCAAAACCTTTTATTAAAATTGTCTTATAACTAAAACAATACCTGTTCTTGTTAGGACACTTTTAATGAACTTTTTTGATCCACTATAAATGTTGACTACTGTAGTAATCGTAAGTTGCCAGAAATGTAAGGTTCTTTCTTCAAATCATACATACTTATATGATCACATTGCTTAAAGAGAATTGAGATTTTTAATAAAAGTACAAAGGAGCATTCGTACTATTCCATACTATAGTTCACACAAACATTAAGAAATTATGTGTATTACATTAATGCTATACACACAGTTTTATAATGTTTCTGTTAAAATATATATTTTTTAATTTTCTAAAAGCACCACTTCTTTACTGCTATATTTTTTTTATATACAATTTTTAGGTTTAAATAACAATCAGCCAATGATTTTTATTTCCGCTGAGCAAAAATGTTGCATTAAGACACTGTCACTTGTGGGGCGGAGCTTTATAAACATTTACGATGTTAACATGCACAGAAAGAATATTTTCATTCAGCATTCAGCATGTTCACTGTTATAGTCATGTGTTTCTGGCTTTTCATGGGTGAGTTAAAAAAGAAGAAGAAAAAAGTGTTTGTGAGGTTTCAAGCAAAAATCTGGACCCAGCATGCAAATTTTACACTAATATTGTCATATTTAAAAACATTGTTTCCTCTTTTCTCTCCGACAGGTGACGCCATGGCAGATTCAATAGAGCCACTTTTCACTCATAAACCTGTAGATGAAGGTGAAGATGTTACTCTGTCCTGCAACTACAAACCAACAAGTGCTACAGGAAACACTCTGTACTGGTACAGACATTTTCCTAAATCCAAACCTGAGTTTCTTCTGAATGTTCTTCAAAGCGGAAATCCGATTTCCAAAATTTACCCAAGAATGTCTGCTATCGTTGATGATAAGAATAAACGAGTGGATCTGATCATCTCCTCTGCTGCTGTATCAGACTCTGCTCTATACTACTGCGCTCTGCAGCCCACAGTGACAGGAAACCCTACAACACTGTACAAAAACCTCAGCACTGTTTTGTTATACTGATAGGAGTTTTAATTAGAATGTTTATTCTATTAATTTATTGGTAAAATATTAACAATGTTCTTTACTGTTCTAAAAAACTAAAAAATATATTGCATGTATTGGATGTTGTATTGCTACAATATGCTACAATGCACATAAAGTTTGTGCTGTTTTTCTCCACAAGATGGCGTAGTAAACCAAGTACCAGGATCTCGTTTAGACTCCCCAGAAACGTATAATTCCTTGATAAAAGTCAAGATGCTTCAATAAGAATAAATTCTGCTGACACTGTCATGTGATGCTGTGGGCGGAGCTTTATAAACCTTTAGGATGATAACATATACAGATAGAATATTTTCATTCAGCTCAGAGCGTTTATCATGTTTACTGTTATATTAATGTGTCTGTGGTTTTCACTGGGTGGGTTAATAATAGTGAATTTTTCTCAGTTTGGATATTCTGTGTTTATTTAAAAATTTAAAAATTACTTAATTGTTTGTTTAAAGGCTAATAATATTTTTTCCTCTTCTCTCTATAACAGGTGATTTAATGGCAGATTCAATAGAGCCACTTTTCACTCGTAAAGTTATAAATGAAGGTGATGATGTTACTCTGTCCTGCAAATATGAAACAGGTTACACAGGAAACACTCTGCAGTGGTACAGACATTATTCCAAATCTGAACCTGATTTCCTTCTTTACATTCATGAAAGAGGAGCTCAAAGTCCCAATCTTCCGCCAAGAATGTCTGCTAAAGTGAACAAAGAGAATAAACGAGTGGATCTGATCATCTCCTCTGCTGCTGTATCAGACTCTGCTCTATATTACTGTGCTCTGGTGCCCACAGTCACAGGAAATCCTACAACACTGTACAAAAACTCTGACACTGTTTTGTTCTAATAAATTAAATTTCTGCTGATGCTGATTTTAAATGTACATCCCAATAAGTGAGGAAAATATGTCTCTCCTGGGATTTTTAAAAAAGTTCTGACACTTTAGATTATTAGGAGACAAATCGATTACTAATGATCCTTAGTGATTAATATGTGCTCATCTGCTGGTCTTAGGGTAAAAAAACTAAAAGTGTCTCAATGTCCCACTTATAGAGGAGAACACACACTTTCCTCCCTTTTTTAATATTACACTTAGAAAAATATTGATAGAGTCAACAACTGTATCACAACAACGAGTCTCAAACTCCAACAACTTATTAAACCAGTGGAAATATCAGGGTCTCTATTATACCTTTAATAAGGAGAACCTGCACTTATAAAACTACAACATTTTTATAAACTGGACTTTTCTTTCATTTGACAGGAGTGCACCAGAACATCTGGTCCATTACGGTAAACCTCTGTACCAACTTCATCATCCAGAGAGTCAGGCTGAGTAACTGAATTAGAGAAGTTAAAGAATATCATACTTATTAAAACTCATTTTAAAAAGACTTTGTTATACCAAATGCGATGATTAAATCTATGAAATGATGTAATCGATAACTGTAAGCGATTCTACTGTGATTTACACGCTTCTTTATATTCATGAAAGTGAAGATCAAGTCTGATTATTTTAACTAAGACGATGAACAAGTGGAATTGCTTATCTTCTCTTTTACTTTAAAAAACCTAATTTTCATTTTAAGCTTTTGTTTTACGCTTACGCTAATTTTACAACAATGGGATTGATATTTAATGCTATAAGAGCACAGTGGCACTAATGAAAATATGCATGGGTGATGTTATGAGTGCTTAAAAAAACCTTTGCACTCAGATCAACTTTAAATACTTCACTGTGGCTTGTACAGATTTTCATATGAGGGAGAAGATAAGAATGTTTCATCTTTTTTTAATGTGAGTTTTGCTAATGATGATAATTTATTGCTTAAAATGAAAAAAAAAATAGTATTTTTGCAATAAAAAATAATTATTTGCAATGAAATATTATAAAGAAATTGCAAAAATATATAGTTTATCTTTCAGCAACGCTGGTAATTCTGTCATGTGAGTGATTGTTGTAGGGTGGAGCTTCATGAAGAGTAGTGATGTTAACATGTCCGTGTTCACTATGAAGAGTTTCACTCCTAAAAGACGATTCATTATGTTCAGTATTACACTCATTTTTCTCTGGCTTTCGGTAGGTAAGTTTATATTCATAATTGCAATAGAACATTTTTAACTGTTTTTCTATTGAAAAGTACAATGTTTTAAATTTGGGGTTACTATGTATAGGATTTTTATATCCATTAAAACTTTAACTTTCTTTTCTCTGTGACAGGTGATGCCATGGCAGATTCAATAGAGCCACTTTTCACTCATAAAGTTGTAGATGAAGGGGATGATGTTGCTTTGTCCTGCAGCTACAAAGGCTACGATGGTAACATATATAATGTGCAGTTTTACAGACGACATCCAAGCTCTAAACCTGAGTTCCTTCTTTATATTTTTGAAAATGGAGTTTTAAGTCCTGACACGCCATCAAGAATGTCTGCAGAAATAAACAAAGATAATAAACAAGTGGATCTGATCATCTCCTCTGCTGCTGTATCAGACTCTGCTCTATACTACTGCGCTCTGACGCCCACAGTGACAGGAAATCCTACAACACTGTACAAAAACTCTGACACTGTTTGTCTGATTGTATTCATTTAAAACTCTGACACTGTTTTACTACACTGAAAGCAGATAAGAAAGAATGACATGATTTTATTGGGGGTCGTCTTCCACTGATATAATTTATATAATATGTACAGGTGTTCACTTATTCGGAGCTCTTAAGTTTTATTATTTATTTTAGCTTTCATGACCAGAAATCCAGACATATTTTAATGGGAACACTGGGAAAAATGTGAATGATGGAATAAAATTCAACACAGAAATCTAACCTGAAAAATAAGTTTTTTCTAATATTTACTAGTTGTCACAAGCTCCTCACCAGGTTCCTTCATCAACTCAATTCACTTAATCTCCCGAATACTCCAGCTCGCTCCTCAGTCACTCTCACTCCTCTATATATGGTTCCCCTCAGAGTTTTTCTGGTTCCTCTCAAGGTTTCTTACTACTTTATCTCAAAAATGTGAAACTAAACTTAACACAGACAGACCTGACCGGATATAAACATGAACATGACCCTATACTTGTCTAAAAAAAAATAACATGACCTAAACATTGACTGTGACATGCAACAAAGCAAGACCAAGACAGACTGAAATACAGGGGTTTAAATACTGAACACAATGAGGAACACATGACCACAGCAAACCAATAAAAATATATTGAACAATCCATGAGCACAGGAACTAGAAAGAAAGTCTCGCTGTTGCCATCCAATTGTCCCGCGGGGGAACACACTGTCACTGTCTGGTCTCGATTATGCATTCACTAAACTCACCTTATCTCTTGTCTCCGCGCTCCTGTTATCCAAGCTCCTACCTGCCCTCCTTCTGTGACCCAGTTTCAAGCTCCAGTGTCCTCCGCTCCTCTGTCCTCACCTCCTGTTTTCATGCAACCTTTCTGTCCCTCCTGCATTCTCCACTGGTCTCCTGTAACCAGCACACATGTGCTAAGTTTCCCTTTTGTTGGTGATTACAATAAACATTGGGTTTAACTAACTCGTCTGGGTTTAACTAACTCGTGTGTCCAGTCTGGTTATTCGTTACACTAATAAAGCCATCAGATTGTAGCTCACACAGTCCACATGTCTCCACATGTCATTCTCATAGCAGGATCTCTGCTGGATCTCAAGGGAATAATTAGTTGGATGGCTACTGATTTCTAGATTTGATAAAAAGCTTCAAAGAAAGAACATCTGATTAGGACCAGATCTCAAAGATTTAAGTTAAACTCTAAAAATTATGATTTTTGAATCAGTTGTAAAGTATTTTTTTCAAGGAGAATTAAGGCTTTGTGGTAATGTTGGGTTAAAATAAAACCTTGGCGTGTTAATATATTTATTTTTTTCTCCACAAGATGGCGAACGCAGTTGTATTATTTTTGGTACTATGACTATGCTCACATTCTCCAGAGATATTACCTCATTTGGGTAGGAATAAAACTCACTAAGTTAGGCTAATAATTTTTTGTTCTTTTCTCTATAACAGGTGACTCAATGACAGACTTAACAAAGTTTCTTTTCACTCAAAGTTATAGATGAAGGTGATGATGTCACTCTGTCATGATTTCAGTGGTACTGTAAACAGTCTGCAGTGGAACAGACAAATATCCCAAATCTTTACATTATTTGAAGTGGAGCTAAAACTATGCTAAAACTATACTTAAACCTATACTAAGTAAAATTAGTCTTAATAATTTACCAATAAAAACCGTTTAATCAATACAGATTCATACATAACACAGTCCTCTAACTCCAGAAGACATGTTTAAGACGTGATGTCAGATGCAGTGTGTTGATCAGTAACAGTGGAATCGTTCTGTGTTGAAGTGGAGACTCAGTTTACAGTCAATGAACCTGTGATTACAGCAGCAGCTGCACTTCCTGGGTGTGGTCTTCTAGAGCCGTGTGTAAATTTCAGAACATACAACACTATTATACAGAATACACACAGAGCTGTGATCAGAAATGGCTCAACTTTACAATTTACTGTACATATTCAGATACACACCACTGATTCTCACTGTACTTACAGGTCATTCATTTACATTCGTTTGTTAACTTAATTTTCAGTTGATAACAGTTGATATCCAATTTCATGTCAATATTTTCAAAATACTTTGGTTTTTTTCATTTCTTAATTTCTTTAACAGGCAGTTTTGCTGATAAAATTTGGCCGACGGATAAAGATTTCAACACTGTGAGGATTGAAACAGAAACTGTTACTCTGAAATGTTCATATGAGACAAACAGTGAATACATTTATCTTTACTGGTACAAACAATATCCTAACAGCGCACCACAGTTTTTACTGTATAAAGGCACGAGGTCAAGATCTGGCCAGAGAAGAACTAATGATCATCGATTAAAGTCAGAAACAAGCAGAGACTCAACTGAACTTACTATCAGAGATCTAAAACTCTTAGATTCTGCACTGTATCACTGCGCTCTAATAGATCTACAAGATAAAAATAGATTAAATAAGAAATACACTAGAATCATAATACACATAATAACTATAATACAGGAGCAGCACTTCCTGGTTGTTTTCTTCTAGAATCAAGTGTAACGTTCAGCACATACAACAGTGTTATACAAAACCCTCAGCGAGCTGCGTTCCGAAAATAACTAAACTCTACAACTTTCTGTACACAATAATGGATCAGACTCTACACTGTATTACTGCACTCAGTGACAGGAAATCCAACAACACTACAAAAAACACTACACATGACTGGAGCAGAGCCGTGCACCTCTCAGCAGATAGAGCTATTTACACATGCAACTAATGACACTGTGATGCTGTGGGCGGAGCTTCATGAACCTGTAGGATGATAACATATACAGAAAGAATATTTTCATTCAGCTCAGAGCGTTTATCATGTTTACTGTTATATTCGTGTGTCTGTGGCTTTCACTGGGTGAGGATTGAATTTGTGTCATTATACAATGTGGTGCAGGAAAAAATGGTTCTAATGTGCTGTTGGTTTGATAGTGTAAAAATTAAAAACTTATGGTTTTCTTTTCTATGACAGGTGACACCATGGCAGATTCAATAGAGCCACTTTTCACTTATAATGTAGTAGATGAAGGTGATGATATTACTCTGTCATGTGAATATGAAATAACCAGTGGTTTCACAGACAACTACCTGTACTGGTACAAACAATATCAAACATCTGAACCTGATTTCCTGCTTTATATTTATGAAAGTGGAGCTCGAAGTCCAAACATTCCCCCAAGAATGTCTGCTAAAGTAAACAAAGAGAATAAACGAGTGGATCTGATCATCTCCTCTGCTGCTGTATCAGACTCTGCTCTATACTACTGCGCTCTGCAAGCCCACAGTGACAGGAAATCCTACAACACTGTACAAAAACACTGACACTGTTTAGTTATACTGAAGACCCTCTTCAGACAGGAGACCCAGAGACCTGCTACTTTTTATGTAGATGTAATCAGCTTTACATTAGAGAAACCAAAAGGGGAATAACCAATAATTCATTTATCATATTTTGGACTGTTTATCTTGCACAGGGTTACAGGAAACTTGGAACAAAACCAGAGAGATTCGAAGCACATGGTATAGGACAGGGTTATTGTATAGTCATATACATATGTACATATGATAAGCCACTATACAATACACAAAGTGAATAAAATAAAACTTAATAAGTTTTAATATTTAATGAAAATATTTTATTAAATTTTACATGTTAATTAAATCGAACCCTCCTGTGATGTTGCGCAGGATAAACAGTCCAGATATGATAAATAAATCAGACAGTCTACTCTTGTTTTCTCCAATGTATAGCTGATTACATCTCTAAAGAAATACACACCTAATAAATTCTGCTATTATTAATGACTTTTTAAAATATAGACAATCAATAAATGTATTAAAATGTAGTAAAATGTGCATTTAACTTTCAATAATGTTTATGAATGTAGTAATTTTATTACAAAAATAAAAAGTTAGCATTGTGTTTGTGTACAGTACATGTCCACAGTACAAACACAAAGATTTTGGAAATGACTGAATTCAAATATTTTAAAAAGTAGTAATTCACTGTAATTCCACAAGAGGGCAATAAACATAGAGACATTGCAGAAATTTTTACTCCAAAAGTAAATTAAGCAAATCAGCACATTTACAATGACAGAAATAATGTTTTTATTCTGGCAATAATG
This sequence comes from Bagarius yarrelli, assembly GCA_005784505.1. Taxonomy (NCBI): domain Eukaryota; kingdom Metazoa; phylum Chordata; class Actinopteri; order Siluriformes; family Sisoridae; genus Bagarius; species Bagarius yarrelli. Next base: position 1,329,194 of record VCAZ01000068.1, read on the forward strand.
TCTATAATAAACTGTATGGATATTTTAATGGCCAAAATTATTATATCAATTTGTGCAGTTAGAAATGTTATTAAATGCTAATTTAATTTATCATTATACTGTACATGTATTAATTAATTGAAAATTATTGATTTATAATTAGCACTTTATTGTCCCTCAGTTGGTTTAGGAATAAAATGTCAGTATTTCCTTGATGTGCGAATGTCATGTTGCTCTGGGGAGGAGCTGTAAGATCCTTTAAGATAACAGAGCAACATTACAGAGAACAGAAGAATAATCGACTACTGAACATGTTCACTTTTAGATTTCTCCTCCTGTGTCTTTTATCAGGTGAGTTAACACTAAGATTGTTTTTGTTATTTTAGAAATATTTAATGAGTAATTAATTTAACTGTATGAAGTTGCTGTAACACAGACTTTATTGTTCAAAGACGAAAATCATTTTATTCTTTTCTTCTCTATGACAGGTGACGCCATAGCAGATTCAATAGAGCCACTTTTCCCTCATGAAGTTGTAGGTGAAGGTGATGATGTTATTCTGTCCTGCAAATATGATACAAGTACAGACTACCTGCAGTGGTACAGACAATATCCACAATCAAAGCCTGAGTTCCTTCTTTTTATCTTGACAACTGGAGCTAAAACTAATCCTCTGCCACCACGTCTGGATGCTAAAATTGATACAAATAATAAACAAGTGGATCTGATCATCTCCTCTGCTGCTGTATCAGACTCTGCTCTATACTACTGCGCTCTGAGGCCCACAGTGACAGGAAATCCTACAACACTGTACAAAAACCTCAGCACTGTTTTGTTATACTGTTCTATGTGTGTCTCTCTCTCCATCTTAAACAATCAAATTTTCATGATAAAAACCTAAATAAATATTCATTTATTTATTTATAAATATGCACATGTAGCCTTTAATGCAGTTAGTCACTGCAGTAAATTCATTGGAAAAAGAGTAAATGTGCATAAAAATGTAATCACTCGTGTACAGACAATTAGTGGGAATAATCGAATTAAAATACTTTGAAATATCTGCAAGTCGCTGTTTCACCACAAGGAGGAAGAATAACTTAATAATCCCCAAAAACTATTAAATTCTGCTCATTTGTATCTTTTACTGCAGTGGAATAAATATTTAAGCGATCACAAAATGAAAATATTTATTTTGCTGATAATATATATACCAAACTGTATAGATATTGTAAATAAACTAAAATCTTCCATTCACACAATAGTGAAATATCTATTTATGCAGTTAAAATTTTCTATAAATGCCCATAATATAAAAGCATAGATAAAAATTTCATTGAAATTGATTCATTTATAACATTATTCATTTTCTTCTCAGCTTTATGTTGACTATAATGTCACTTTTTTAATATGAGGATGTTATGTGATGCTCTAGGGCAAAAAAGATAATACAAACCTCTGAATATTATAACTAACATGTTCAATTTTACATTTCTGCTTCTGCTCCTTTCAGTAGATATGTTAACAGTGTAGATTTGTTTTTAGAAATATTGATACGAGTGATTAATAAGCCTGAATGGAGTTACTATAACGCTGACTGACCTGCTACCTTTCTGATAGAATAGCTTTTCATTTAATACATTTATCTCTTCTAGATCCTGAATTTAATTAAAATGACAGGTTAAATGATCAACTAGTGAATATAAAGCCAGGAAACAAATCAGCAGCATTGGAGATGTCATGTGATGTCTTGGGGGGTGGAGCTTCATGAAACAAAAAGATGTCCACAGGAAGAGCTTTAAATCAGGCATCATTCATCATGTTTACTGTTTTACTGACGTGTCTGTCACTTTCACTGGGTGAGTTATTAATTTTTGTTATTTATAAAATAAGTAATGTGTCTGTGTAGATCTCTGGCCTCTAACTAATTCATGCTTTTGGTTAACTATATATTATATTCTGTTCTTCATGACAGGTGACTCAATGGCAGATTTAATAGAGCCACTCGTTCCTATTAAAGTTTCCCAAGAAGGGAATAATGTTATTCTGTCCTACAGCTATAAAAATGCTGGTTCAGTAAACACCCTGCAGTGGTACAGAAAATATCCACAATCTAAACCTGAGTTCCTTCTTTATATTTTTGAAAGTGGAATGAAAAGTGCTGACATCCCACCTCGCCTGAATGCTAAAATTGATGATAAGAATAAACGAGTGGATCTGATCATCTCCTCTGCTGCTGTATCAGACTCTGCTCTATACTACTGCGCTCTGGTGCCCACAGTGACAGGAAATCCAATGGCACTGTACAAAAACTCTGACATTGTTTTTGTTGTAAGGTTGTAGATCTGTTAAGTGAGATCAGCTGTTAAATACACAAAAGGATAAGAAACATTTCTGTGTACAATTTAAAAAATAAACAATGTTGACATCAGATTTAACAGCTGTTATTCTTAATATTAGTGTTCAGTACTGAGTAAAAGTAGTGTTTATTATTTAATAATAATTGTTTTGTATAAGCAATACAGATTCAGACATAACACAGTCCTCTAACTCCAGAAGACATGTTTAAGACATGATGTCAGATGCAGTGTGTTGATCAGTAACAGTGGAATCGTTCTGTGTTAAAGTGGAGACTCAGTTTAAAGTCAATGAACCTGTGATTACAGCAGCAGCTGCACTTCCTGGGTGTGGTCTTCTAGAGCTGTGTGTAAATTTCAGAACATACAACACTATTATACAGAATACACACAGAGCTGTGATCAGAAATGGCTCAACTTTACAACTTACTGTACATATTCAGATACACACCACTGATTCTCACTGTACTTACAGGTCATTCATTTACATTTGTTTGTTAAATTAATTTTCAGTTGATAACAGTTGATATCCAATTTTCATGTCAATATTTTCAAAATACTTTGTTTTTTCATTTCTTAATTTCTTTTCAACAGGCAGTTTTGCTGATAAAGATTTTAACATTGTGAGGATTGAAACAGAAACTGTTACTCTGAAATGTTCATATGAGACAAACAGTGATTATGTTGCACTTTTCTGGTACAAACAATATCCTAACAGCGCACCACAGTTTTTACTGTATAAAGGCGCAAGATCAGAAACTGAATACGAGAGCACACCTAATGATCATCGATTAAATTCAGAAACAAGCAGAGACTCAACTGAACTTACTATCAGAGATCTAAAACTCTTAGATTCTGCACTCTATCACTGCGCTCTAAGAGATCTACAAGATAAAAATAGATTAAATAAGAATTACACTAGAATCATAATACACTTATATATAATAATCATTGGCTGACACTATAAAAAAGTGTATAACTATAATACAGGAGCAGCACTTCCTGGTTGTGGTCTTCTAGAATCAAGTGTAATGTTCAGCACATACAACAGTATTATACAAAACCCTCCCCGAGCTGCGTTCAGAAAATAACTAAACTCTACAACTTCCTGTACACAATAATGGATCAGACTCTACACTGTATTACTGCACTCAGTGACAGGAAATCCAACAATACTACAAAAAACACTACACATGACTGGAGCAGAGCCGTGCACCTCTCAGCAGATAGAGCTATTTACACATGCAACTAATGACACTGTGATGCTGTGGGCGGAGCTTCATGAACCTGTAGGATGATAACATATACAGAAAGAATATCTTAATTCAGCTCAGAGCGTTTATCATGTTTACTGTTATATTCGTGTGTCTGTGGCTTTCACTGGGTGAGGATTGAATTTGTGTTATTATACAATGTGGTGCAGGAAAAATAGTTCTAATGTGCTGTTGGTTTGATAGTGTAAAAATTGACAACTTTATGTTCTCTTTCTTCTATGACAGGTGACGCCATCGCAGATTCAATAGAGCCACTTTTCACTCATAATGTCTTAGATGAAGGTGATGATGTTACTCTGTCCTGCAGATACAGTGGTGCAGCAAGAAACCTGTACTGGTACAGACAAAATTCAAGATCTAAACTTAATTTCCTGCTTTATATTTATGAAAGTGGAGATCTAAGTCCCAACATTCCCCCAAGAATGTCTGCTAAAGTGAACAAAGAGAATAAACGAGTGGATCTGATCATCTCCTCTGCTGCTGTACCAGACTCTGCTCTATACTACTGCGCTCTGGTGCCCACAGTGACAGGAAATCCAACTCCACTGTACAAAAACCATAGCACTGTTTAGTTACAGTACAGTTTATCACACTGCAATCCGTCCAGTTGTGGTAAAATTTGCTTAAACGTATATTTGTCAGAGCAGAGGAGAAACTTTATATTAAGAATAATCAATTCTATAACAGCAATTGTACAAACAATTCAATTAAATTACCTAAAGTCATGTGCTGTTATTTCGGGAAGGGGGGGCAGAATATACAGGGAGTGCAGAATTATTAGGCAAGTTGTATTTTAGAGGATTAATTTTATTATTGAACAACCACCATGTTCTCAATGAACCCAAAAAACTCATTAATATCAAAGCTTAATATTTTTGGAAGTAGTTTTTAGTTTGTTTTTAGTTTTAGCTATTTTAGGAGGATATCTGTGTGTACAGGTGACTATTACTGTCCATAATTATTAGGCAACTTAAGAAAAAACAAATATATACCCATTTCAATTTTTTATTTTCACCAGTGAAACCAATATGACATCTCAACATTCACAAATATACATTTCTGACATTCAAAAACAAAACAAAAACAAATCAGTGACCAATATAGCCACCTTTCCTTGCAAGGACACTCAAAAGCCTGCCATCCATGGATTCTGTCAGTGTTTTGATCTGTTCACCATCAACATTGTGTGCAGCAGCAACCACAGCCTCCCAGATACTGTTCAGAGAGGTGTACTGTTTTCCCTCCTTGTAAATCTCACATTTCATGATGGACCACAGGTTCTCTATGGGGTTCAGATCAGGTGAACAAGGAGGCCAAGTCATTACTTTTTCTTCTTTTAGACCCTTTCTTGCCAGCCACGCTGTGGAGTACTTGGACGCGTGTGATGGAGCATTGTCCTGCATGAAAATCATGTTTTTCTTGAAGGATGCAGACTTCTTCCTGTACCACTGCTTGAAGAAGGTGTCTTCCAGAACTGGCAGTAGGACTGGGAGTTGAGCTTGACTCCATCCTCAACCCGAAAAGGCCCCACAAGCTCATCTTTGATGATACCAGCCCAAACCAGTACTCCACCTCCACCTTGCTGGCGTCTGAGACGGACTGGAGCTCTCTGCCCTTTACCGATCCAGCCACGGGCCCATCCATCTGGCCCTCAAGACTCACTCTCATTTCATCAGTCCATAAAACCTTAGAAAAATCAGTCTTGAGATATTTGTTGGCCCAGTCTTGACGTTTCAGCTTGTGTGTTCTTGTTTCAGTGGTGGTCGTTTTTTTCAGCCTTTTCTTACCTTGGCCATGTCTCTGAGTATTGCACACCTTGTGCTTTTGGGCACTCCAGTGATGTTGCAGCTCTGAAATATGGCAAAACTGGTGGCAAATGGCATCTTGGCAGCTGCACGCTTGACTTTTCTCAGTTCACGGGCAGTTATTTTGCGCCTTGGTTTTTCCACACGCTTCTTGCGACCCTGTTGACTATTTTGAATGAAACGCTTGATTGTTCGATGATCACGCTTCAGAAGCTTGGCAATTTTAAGAGTGCTGCATCCCTCTGCAAGATATCTCACTATTTTTGACTTTTCGGAGCCTGTCAAGTCCTTCTTTTGACCCATTTTGCCAAAGGAAAGGAAGTTGCCTAATAATTATGCACACCTGATATAGGGTGTTGATGTCATTAGACCACACCCCTTCTCATTACTGAGATGCACATCACCTAATATGCTTAATTGGTAGTAGGCTTTCGAGCCTATACAGCTTGGAGTAAGACAACATGCATAAAAAGGATGATGTGGTCAAAATACTCATTTGCCTAGTAATAAACTCAGCTTCAGTAAAATGTGCTTTGTATCTTTGTGATTTGTGAAATTTGTATCTTTTACTGGCGGCTCAATATTTAGGCTTAAAGAATTATTATTATTATATTTTTATTACATATAATTATTATATAATTAAAGATTGAGAAAAGAAAGTGCCGGTCTCTAATTACTCCTTTTTGCTCAGATAATCATTCGATGTTTTAATTTAACTTCTTTTTAAACAAAACATATGCTGAAGAAAAGAAGTCTAGTTTAGCATAGCTAGATACTGATTGTGTTCATCTGCATCTTTTAAAAACAGACTGCTGAAAACTTATACGATCCAAATAATTTTTATTTTTATATTACTGATAATGAACTACTATAAGTAATATTTAATACTTCTTTTATAACAAACTGGATAGATATTTAATTAAACTGAAAGCTATTCTATTTGTACATTTGTGATACAATGTTTTGATAATTTAGAAAATTAAACAATAAAGATTTATTATTAAAATAAATTGATTGATATATAATAAGAACAATGATTTCCTCTCTGTTTATTTTTCAAGTAAAATGTCGAGTTTTTTCCTGATTTGAGGATGTCATGTGATGTTCTGGGGAGGAGCTTCAATAACCTTTAAGGTAATAGAGTAAAATACAGAGTACAGAAAGACCTCAGAATAATCGACTAACATGTTCACTTTTATATTTCTGCTCCTGAGTCTTTTAATAGGTGAGTTAAAATTGTAAGTTTATTTTTGTTATTTTTAAATGTATAAATAAATGATTAATTTGCCTGTAGGGTTGAGAAAAAGTCATTAATACACTAACTTGATTGTTTAAAGATTAAATTTTAATTTCTTCACTTTTCTCTATGACAGGTGACGCCATGGCAAATTTAATCGAGCCACTTTTGACCCATAAAGTTGTAGATGAAAGTGATGATGTTTTTCTGTCCTGCAAATATGAAGCAAGTGGTGCAAATAGCTACCTGTCCTGGTACAAACAATATCCAAACTCTAAACCTGAGTTCCTTCTTTACATCTTACAAAGTGGACTGAAAAGTGTTGACATCCCACCACGCCTGGATGCTAAAATTAATACAAATAATAAACGAGTGGATCTGATCATCTCCTCTGCTGCTGTATCAGACTCTGCTCTATACTACTGCGCTCTGGGGCCCACAGTGACAGGAAATCCTACAACACTGTACAAAAACCTCAGCACTGTTTAGTTATACTGAAGACCCTCTTAGCAAATACAGACAGACACGGCGCACATGGTGTAGGATACATTGGACAGGGTTACTGTATAGTAATACACACAGTACATACAATACACCACTATACAAAAATTTAACAGTATATGTATATTTTCAACAATTTTATCGAATTCTACATGTTAAAAAAAAAATCTATATTAACTCCGACCTTCCTGTGATGCTGTGCAGAATAAACCATCTAAAATATAATAAATGCAGTGGTGTGCAGTCAGTGCCACCAAGTCCTTCCCTGCTGGTCTAAACAATATCAGAAGCACTGACTAACATTTACAACCTAAATTCTAATATTTGTTTCTATGAAATTGTATTAATTCATTCACATCAGTTTATTCTCTTTATTTTATAGCATTTCTCTTGCTGCACTGCTTCCAGTATGTGTATGTTAGATTTTTTTTGTCCAATCAGATTTCAGCCTATTTGTGCTGCCATGTTGATCTAATCTGCTCAGGCCCTTTGGAATCAGAATATTGATTCTGAACTGCTCCAGATGATGTACGTGGTACCGTTGGGGTTGTAGTGTAGAGGTTTGGTGTTGTGTTAACTGGGTTTCTTTCTTTAATAAAAATAATATTTACACTATAATACGCAAAATGTTTCTCTCTCTACAAAAACGCTATAAAACACTAAGTGATATTACAAAGTATTGATAATTTCTATGATCGCGACGTAATAGTGGTGGTATTAAGCGTAATTTATGAGTCGGGCAAGTCCCCACTAAAAGCCCAGGTACCAAATGCACGGCCCACCAATGAATAAACAGATCATCAGCCAGTCTCCTATTGGTTTCTCCAATGTAAAGCTGATTACATCTCTAAAGAAATACACAGATTCTGCAGTTAATAATGACTTTCTTTAATAAACTATAAATGTATTAAAATCTAGTAAAACGTGAATTTAGCCTTTAATAATGTTCGTCACTCTGGAAATTTTATTTCAAAAATAAAAAAGTGGAAAAAAAATTAGCATTGAAAACAGCGCAGTACATGTACACAGCAGAAACACAGATAATGAAAATGATTTAAATGAAATATTTTAAGAAAGGTTAGTAATTCGCTGCAATTCCACAAGGGGGCAATAAACAACACTACATTTTAAATGTGCTGACTTGAACGTTTCACTGTTGGAGTGGATATTTCTGCACCGACAAAAAAAATTATTCTGGCAATAACTTCTTTAACATTTGATTTATTATTATACTGTACATATATTCATTAATTGAAAATTCTTGATTTATAATAAGCGGTTTATTGTCTCCCAGTTGGTTTTAGACTAAAATGTCTTCTTTTTTGAGGTGAGAATGTCATGTTGCTCTGGGGAGGAGCTGTAAGATCCTTTAAGATAACAGAGCAACATTACAGAGAACAGAAGAATAATCGCCTACTGAACATGTTCACTTTTAGATTTCTTCTCCTGTGTCTTTTATCAGGTGAGTTAACACTAAGTTTGATTTTGTTATTTTAGAAATATTTAATGAGTGATTAATTTGCCTGTGTGGAGTTGCTGTAACACAGACTTTATTGTTTAAAATAAAAATAATTTGTTCTTTTCTCTATGACAGGTGACGCCATGGCAGGTTCAATAGAGCCACTTTTCACTCATAAAGTTGTAGATGAAGGTGATGATGTTATTCTTTCCTGCAAATATGATACAAGTACATCAGACTACCTGCAGTGGTACAGACAATATCCACAATCAAAGCCTGAGTTCATTCTGTATATTTTAACAACTGGAGCTAAAACTAATCCTCTGCCACCGCGTCTGGATGCTCAAATAGATGATAAAAATAAACGAGTGGATCTGATCATCTCCTCTGCTACTGTATCAGACTCTGCTCTATACTACTGCGCTCTGGGGCCCACAGTGACAGGAAATCCTACACTGTACAAAAACTCTGACACTGTTTTGTTATACTGTTCTATGTCTCTCTTTCTCTCTCTCTCTCTCTGTCTCAAACAATCAAATTTTCTTGATAAAATTCTTGACTTTCTATTTATCTGTCTGGCAGGGTGTCCCCAGCCATGTGCTCTATATCCCTTGGAATTGGCTCTAAACACACTGTGGCCCTGACTCTGAAAAACAGTCCAGAAAATTGATAGGTAGATGATCGGACAGTCCCTTATTTTTTATTGTATGGCTGATTACGTCTCCTAGAAAAAACAACAACACCGGTAAAAATTGTGCTAATTTGTATCTTCGACTGCAGTGGTATAAATATTTTAGCAATCACAAAATGCATTTTATTTACTATTGCTGATACTTTATATACTAAACTGTATAGAAATTGTAAATTAACTAAAAGCACTTCCATTCACACAATTGTAAAATATCTATTTATACAGTTAAACTTTCTATAAATGACTACTTAAAAGCATGGATAAAAATTAAATTAAAAATGATTTATTTATAACATGTTATTTATTTTCATTTCAGCTTTACATTGATTAGGAATCAGAGTAACACAGACTACAGAAGGATCTCGGTATATTATAAGTAACATGCTCAATTTTATATTTCTGCTTCTGCGCCTTTCTTTAGGTTAATTAACATTGTAGGTGTGTTTTCTCTATTTAGAAATATTGATTCGAGTGATTAATAAGCCTGAGTGGAGTTAAGAAACTATAACACTGAGTGACCTGCTACTTTTTTGATCGAATAGCTTTTTATTTAATACATTTATCTCTTCTAGATCCTGAATTCGATTAAAATGACAGGTTAAATGATCAACCAGTGAATATAAAGTCGGGAAACAAATCAGCAGCATTGGAGATTTCATGTGATGTCCTGAGGGGTGGAGCTTCATGAAATAAAAAGATGTTCACAGAAAGAGCTTTACATCTGGCATCATTCATCATGTTTACTGTTTTACTGACGTGTCTGTCACTTTCACTGGGTGAGTTATTAATTTTTGTTATTTCAGAAAAAATAAGTAATGTGTCTGTGTACATCTGTGGCCTGTAACTCATTCATGCTTTTGGATAACTTTTTATTATTTTCTGTTCTTCATGACAGGTGACTCGATTGCAGATGTAATAGAGCCACTCGGTCCTATTAAAGTTTCCCAAGAAGAGAATATAAAAATGCTGGTTCAGTAACCACCCTGCAGTGGTACAGACAATATCCACAATCTAAACCTTTTTATTTTACCAAGTGGATTAAAAACTAATCCTATGCCACAGCGTCTGAATGCTGAAGTTGATGATAAGAATAAACGAGTGGATCTGATCATCTTTTCATCATTGTACATCTGATCATCATTGTACAGAAAACAAATGAACTGGTAATACCGCTGTAAGTCCACAAGGTGGCAGAATATGGCAGTAAACTCAGCTACCATGAAAATGTGGTCCTTTGTATCTTTTAAAACAGTGCATTCAAAACCTATGCAATCCAAATATTTATATTTTTATATTTCTATGTCACGTGCCTTGTGATTTTTTTTTAAACAAACTATAGTTTAATTGATCTGTAAGCTATTCTTTATAATATAATGATTTGTTCAGTTAGAAGATAAAATAAATGCTAGTATTATATTTATTATTCAAAATAATAATTGATTCATAATAAGTACAATGTTTTCCTTTCCGTTTGGCATGAAGAGACAGGGTAACTAGAATTAAGTAAAATATAAGAATTTTCCTGACGCAAGTATGTCATGTGATGCTCTGGGGCGGAGCTTCAAGAATCTTTAAAATAACAGTACAAAAGACCTCAAAATAATTAAGTAACCTGTTTACTTTTACAATTCTGCTCTTGTTTTTCTGATTTTATAAATATATTGAGAAAGTGTAACATAACTGTAGACGTTCCCTTTTAAACATCACAGAGTACATATATATATATATATATATATATATATATATATATATCTATATATATATATATATATATATATATAATATATAATGAAAGATAATTATTAATCAAAAAATCGATAAATGCCCATTATTTAAAAGCATAGATTAATTATTCAAGTAAATATAAATTTATTTTTAAAATAATAGAAAAACTCAGCTTGTTTTAGATTAAAATATTTTTTTCCTGATGTGATGATGTCATATGATGCTCTGGAAGGAGCTTTAAGAACGTTTAACATAGTAAAACAACAGAGTACAGAAAGAACTCAGAATAATTGACTAACATGTTCTCTTTTATATTTCTGCTCCTGTTCCTTTTGTTCAGTGAGTTAACACTGCGTTTGTTTTTAAAAATCTTTAAATTAGTGGTTAATTAGCCTGAGTGGACTTGAGACAAGTTAAAATGTGAGTCTAAAAGATGATCTAATGGTTACAGTATTTCTTTTGGACAGGTAGGAATATGGCGTGTTGTGTTTTTATAGAAACACATAGCTTATGTAGTTTGTGTACCAGTGTGTAAATGGGTACTATTTTTATATTTAGTATTTTAGTACTGTTAGTAATGGTACTATAAAGTTTTCTGATGTATTGTAGTGGTTTTTCTGGGGTTGTAATCTCTGCATGAGGATGGGAAGAAAACTTTCATTGCTGTTAGGCTACTGTTACCGGGCTTCCGTAAGTGTCCTACTGCACCTTTAATCGCGTGGTTGAGACGAGATAGGACCAATATCAAATGCTCAACTTTATACACAATCATACCTATATGATAATAATATCATAATAATAATGGGCGTCTTGTATATCTACCTTTAATGTGTTAGATTGCTGGGGATGTGTAAGGTGCATAAAAGATTATAACTTGCCGATTCGGGACAAAATCTGTATGTGAATACAGGCCCAGACTCCCAGTTCCAGAGTGCTGACATATCTGTTTAGGAATACCCCAGCACTGGCAGCACTGTTTTCCCCTGTAAAAGAAAGAGCATTAGCACACATTAGAGGGACATAGAGAAAGAAAGGGGAAAAAACACAAAAAAGATAGACAGATAAAAGAGAATCAGAACTATGGCTCTAGGCAGCTGTAACTTGAGGGTAGGAGAAATGGAATTGGTATAAAAAAAGGAAGGATGTCTGGAGTAGAAACCATTGGTACGTTAGCATCCGACATAAACCAGTGGCACTGGACCTACTTCTCTGTTGCATTGAGAAGTTGAAAGACAAATTGCTTGATGATCTCATCCAAACCCTGTTTCTTCTCTATCAACCACTGGTGTGTAGATATATTGAAGGTTGGCGTCAGATAGTGACCAGATTATGCACTACAGGACAGTCTTTGTCGGGAGCTGCTGACTGACAAGTGTGTCACAAAGCCCAGTTCTTTTCCAGTTTCCCCTCTACTCCAGCATAGGTATCTCCAAATGAGGTCCACTTAATTAAAACCTCAACAAAACTTCAAGTTTACAAAATGTTTGTGATTGTGTGTGTTTGCTTGCTCACCCAGTCACCCTTTTTTTCTTTTTCTAGTTTTAGAAGACCCTGAAACCACTAAGACTGCATTTACACTGCAGTTCTTGATGCCCAATTCCAATTTCGTGACTATATCCAATTTTGTTCATGACCTGCTTACATCTTTTATAATGGATTGGTATCCGATATCTGCATTTACACTATGCACAGCAAAACAACCCAAAGTAGACATACTGACCAGAAAAGGAAGTAAAAATGGCACGATAATTAACAACAAAAGCAACAAACGAAATTATTATTCAGTAAAAATGGAAAAAACAATGTTTTCTTTAATTGGAGAAAAAAAAAAGAGAAGAGCCCTTGGTACAGCCTGGGCAAATCAAGCATTGACCGCCAAGTTATAAATATCTTTATTTGGATAGTGCGCTGTTTTTTTTTTACATTTACATGAGCAAAACAGATTTTAAGTGAACAAAAACAAATATTGAAATACGCAGTTGCTCTAAGTTATAAATATTTCTGTTGGTGTCCACCTAAGTTGACATCATTAGCCACCTTTGCTTATTCAATGACTTTTGACTCGCACTGACAGAAAAAAAATTGGCTCTGTTTACATGGCAGACGCTAAAGCACATATCCGATTTATCTGATTTCCACATACGAAAAAAAGCCTGAAACCGATATCAGAAAAATATCAGAATCCATGTCCTTTATATTCTATCTGTGCCACATTAGCAGTAAAAAATCAGAATTGGGTCACTAAGATTACATGCAGTGTAAATGCAGTAAAACATTACACCCTGGTTTGGTTCTTTATTTCGTCCACAGCACATTGATGTTCTCACTTAGCCTAATCATAGACCTAGCTGAAACCTATGCTTAATGCTAATTCATTAATCAGAGTAACAATGTTCACTTAAATTTAGCCCAATTAAAATAGAACTAATTTTAATGTGGATAAAGTGAGATTGAGAGTCCTGATCACAAATCTGAATGAAAAACATTAAAAGATTTTTTATTACATGATCAGTTTAAAACTTCTTGCTTTGTTTTTGACTTTGATTAAAATGGCTGGTCCACTATGTAAAGAAACTAATCCTGATATTCTGTTCAGTCAGTCAATCCTACAACGCTGTACAAAAACTCTGACATTGTTTTCTTATATTAAAGGAAGATTAACTACCAAACTTATGTGAGCTACACTTTAGTACACAGCTCTGTATGGGTTCCCAACTTGCATGCAGAAATAGTTTGCACTGATCCCAGGTTGCATTGCATTATCCAATTGGCCAATGAGGTTCATGCATTTTTTTTCATAGGGCAACCAGATTAATATTGTGCACCTTGTATATCCAGTGATAATGCTTTATATTGCTGGGGAGGTGCATAAAGGATCCAGATCAAAGGCAAAGTAGCTCATAACTTGCCTTTGCATTTTTCTTCGATTCAACGTCAAAGCATTTTAGCACTAAAATGATCTCCTGAATGTGTAAAACCTTAGGAGTAGTGCAGAGAACATCTAAGTCACAATCTATCCTACAACAGTTGTTTCCGGCGACATTTCACAAACAACTAGTTATAAAAAAAAGGTATCGCCTTAATCGCAATAGTATTATGACTGCTGTAGAACTTGTCAGAGAAAAATTCACACCACCAACAAATCAGCCATGATTTTTACTTTTTTAATTAAAAGGCTGTTTATATGCATAGCCACAAATTATTAAATAAATAAACTTGGTATAATAAGGCACAGATGATTAATTAATTAAACACATGACATCCTAGTTTGGCACTTTACTCTGTCCACAGCCAACACATGACTACATCCCTACAGTACGGTGATGTTCTCACTTGTCCTAATCATGAAATTGCTGAAACCTATGCTTAATGCTCATTATTCAGTAACAATACAATACTTATTTAAACTTAGCTCACTGTAATGATTCCACTGACAAGGCGAGTAGTTTTAGACCCAAGTGCAGTTTATTAAATTGAAACTGACACAAAACAATAAACACAACCAGACTAGAACCATAAACTCCCCAGATAGTGGTACAAGGAACAATTACAAAAGACAAGGCAACAAAAGGGCTCTATATATACTAAACTAAAAAGGAACACATTAAGTAAATGAGACACACCTGAACACAGGGAGAAAACAATCAACCAATGGCAAGACAAAATAAAATAAACAAAAAATAGGCACATGGTTTAAACAATGCCACATGATAGCTCGCTGTTGCCCTCTGTTGGCCTGGCAGGGCAACACAGCCAGCAGGCCTGACCAAGTCCTGACTCTCACTTAAAATAGGACTAATTTTAATGTGGATAAAATGAGGTTGACAGTCCTGATCAAAAATCTAAATTAAAACCTTAAAAGATTGTTGTTCATTAGATAAAATACCTTGCTTTGTTTTTCTTTTTGTTTTTGACTTTGATTAAAATGGCTGGTCCGCTATGTGAAGAAACTAATCCTGATATTCTGTTCAGTCAGTGGATAAACAGGAAGCTGAAGCAACTCAAGAATCTATCAGCAGCATTGATGATGTCATGTAAGGTGGAGGAGCTTCAGGAACCCTTAAGATCTTCACATAAAGTACAGAAAGACCCTCATTTGGCAAACAGCATTCAACATGTTCACTGTGATCTTGATCTGGCTGTGGCTTTTACTAGGTGAGTTAACACTGACTTTTTGTTACTTCAGTGTTAATGTTAAATAGTAGTGAGGGATTAGTCAGTGTGTGTTTAAAAATAATATAATAAATTATATTGATATTTTCTTCTTTCCTCCATGACAAGTGACTCCATGGCAGATACAATGAAGCCACTTTTCCCTAAAAACTTGTAGATGAAGGTGATGATGTTACTCTGTCCTGCAGCTACAAAGACTTTAGTGGTGCTGTAAACAATCTGCAGTGGTACAAACAATCTCCCAAATCTAAACCAGTGTTTCTTCTTTACGTCTATCCAAGTGGAGAAAAAAGTGGTGACATCCCACATCTGAATGCTAAAGTTGATGATACAACTAAACAAGTGGATCTGAACATCTCCTCTGCTGCTGCATCAGACTCTGCTCTCTGCTGACAGGAAATCCAACTCCACTGTACAAAAACTCTGACACTGTTTTTTTACACTGTACTATGGGAAGAGGTCGGTTATTTATATTTACACCCCTTAACACAAAGCCATTTCGGTTTTCAATATACAGAATGTCAGAAAATAACAACAGAAATATATAAAATATAAATTGTGAATTATCCTCTTTATTTATATTGCTGCACTATATATTCAAAATGTGCATCCAGGATTTTTTTTTACTTTAAGCATGAAGTCTATTATTGGTATTATCTGTTCACTGATAGAGTCTTGAGTGCATAACCCTTCTGTTAAAAGAAATAAGACTAAAATAAATACAAACTCAGTAGAACTAACATGACAATTCCTACTTAAAAGATTTTTTAGGTTACCTTGTAAACTTGTAATCACTACGTTATACAATGCTGCCATCTAGTGTCTGGTGTTCTCTCTCTCTCTCTCTCTCTCTCTCTCTCTCTCTCTCTCTCTCTCTCTCTCTCTCTCTCTCACCTATTCCCAACCTACATTTTAAACATGTATGTACACTAAGCCCAAATTTCCAGACCTAATAAAGGCAAACAATAAATCTCTTAATTATTATTTTTATTTGGTTATATAAATTGATTAATATATATTTTTCTATTCCAAAACTTTTAAGAATAAGCAATTTGTCTGGATTTCTGCTCAATCACATTCCACACTCAATAAAACTAAACACTATCCAGATAAATAAATTTACTGAATGGGCTAATTCACTTATTTAGTCCTTGGTTCTGTGGTTGCTTAATGTAGTTCTATGATTTTATTCATGGAGGATCAGGTTTTCCTGCAGTTTCTGCACCAGCTATACTGTATACAGTGGAAATGGTTTCTTGACATGACGTTACACTTGTTCAATCTCCCCAGTCAGGCATGCCAGTTGGGAACGCCACACCCTTCGGATGTATTCCCTGCATCTAGCAGTTAAACGAGCTAGAAAGAGAAATGAAAAAAAGTGTTTAAAGGAATGAAGTACCGCAGTAATGTGTCCGCTCAGAAGAGGGCTCTGAGTTCCGAAATATTTAATTGGCGACCACGGAGGGACGGTCAGCGTAACGCCGTGAACCTAAACTACGAACTGCAGCTGGCCTCAGGCTAAAATACAAAAATTTAGTAGTAGAAAAAATTAATATACGTATAATAGACATAATATAAAACTTGGTGAGGGGAGTTAAAAATCTCAGCGTGTGTAGTAATTGTGTGAGTGAGGGGGGGGCCCCCAATCGGAGAGTCACTGTCTTTCAGAGAGGGGGTGGGACCCAATAAAGTGAAGTAAAAGTGAGGAGAGTCACCGTCTACTAGAGACGGGTTAGGACCTAAGTAAAGAGAATATTGAGTAAATTGTGTTGCATAGCGTCACCACAGTGAGTGCAGAGTGGCAGGCTGCATTTGAATGTGGGGTGGGACCCGGAAATTATTGGTTAGGATGTAATTTTTTCTTTATGTACTAATAGAATAGTAAGAGAGATATTGGCTCTAATTGGAGTGTTGGCTTTTGTATATGCATAGCTAGAAGGTTTTGGAGCTATTTTGTGTTAAAGAGTTAAGCTAGGGAGGAATAAAGGTAAGTATACACCCACACGCATACACATATTAACCCTTTACTAACAAGTACTGATTAGACATATACACACTAACCCATACTAACAAACATACTTCTAACTACATTAAAGGATAGAGAAGGAGTGGCTAGGGCCAGGATAAAAATAAGAGTGAATGTTGGATGGCATTATTTGATTTAGAGATAGAAACTAGGGGTATAAGAAAACATTTTTGGGAAGAGAGAACTTACAAAGATTGTAACGGTGTTGAGAGATGGCAAACAGAGAAACAAATTTCTGATAAATTGTGGGCATTGACTAGATTTGATCAGAGTTTATTTACATTAATAAATACATTTCCAGAAATAGAGTGGTAGGAAGCAATTAAGGGAATCTGGAAACCTAATTTAGTAGGTCCTATACTGCGTGCCCTGCTGGAAGCTCCTCAACCTAGCCAAGTGACATTTAAATTGTTTTATTATAAATAAATACATTTATTAAAGACAGGAACAACGACGAAGTAGAGTTCTTTAAAAATAAACCTGCCCAAGATAATTAATGCTCGGGTTTGATGACAACTGTTGTAGTTAAACCACGAGAGGTACACTGGGAAAGGGGCCAAGTAACATTTATATTAGGAGATAGAATAAATTCATAAGAGAGTCCAGAGCGGCCTGCGTTAACTGTTAAACAAATACACGTTAAATTGACATGGTCAAAGTGAAATAGTACCCAGGCGTAAGGCAAGCAGAGCAAGACAATGGTGCATCATGAGTAAAGAACAATCTGAGTTCACTCCAGTGGACATTATAATAATAAAACATAAAGAAGCTAAAAAAGACATCAAAAAATATATGAAAAAGTGGAAAGATCTAACTAAAGGAGAGTTGCAATGGCCTGAAAGTGGAATGTTTAATGAAATGGTATGTCAAAAAATGAAATCCAGAATTGAATGTTGGGGTGAAGCAAAGAAAGAAAAGAAAGTAAAAACAGACAAGAAGCTGTAGATTGTAGAATGGTTTGAGACAGAAGGACAAGAAAGGCGAGAAAGACAAAGAGAAAAGGAAAAAGAAAAAGAAGTGCAGGGGTCTGCCCCACCGTTGGATGGAAATACATGGAAGAGTAAAAATGATACCTGAAGACGGACAGGATGAGAGAAAGAAAATGAAAAACATGGTTAAGGAGCAAAAGTCGTTGGTGAACAAGGGAAAGGAGATACTAGAGCAAATGGAGAACAAAGTACAACTCGCAACAGAGAAAATGCAGGAGTTAGAAACATCACAATGGCAGATGGTCCGGAAGGCCAGCAAGATAAGCCACAAACAACAACAAATGGCAGAAAAGGTGAGAACAGGAGTAGGACACAACATAGAACTGCAGAAAGCAGCAATAAACACTTCTGCTACAGTACTCGAGGGAATAAGGGAATTTCATGAGCAGCAAATGCAGAGAGAAAATGTTGAAAGGAGGACTGATAAATTTAAGAAGGGTCATGATGGAGCAAGTAAAAGTCTTTCTGAAATGCACATGCAGACACGGTATCAGAAATAAAGAAATAAAAGAAATTATGGAGGCGCTACAGAGGATGACCACTGTACACAGTATCCTCTAATAATAAAAGGAGAAAAACATAATTATGTTCCCTGGACATTCATGGATGTCACAGGTTTAATAAACCGACTGCCCAATGTCTGTGATGAAGCCCAGAAATGGATAACACGGTTCAAGGAGCATACTACTGGACATCACCTAGCTGTAGTGGATGTGAAAGCAACACTATCCCAAGTATTGGGGAAAGCCAAAATGGCTGAAATATTTGACCAAGCAGAACAAAAAGAAATGGTGGATGACCCACACCAGGACCAAAGGTCTTTGGGGCCCTACAGAAACAGTATCTGGGATGTGCTGAGAGCCGCCTACCCAACAAATGCTGATCCAGGAAAAGTGGAAAAACAATGGAGTGGAGGACAATGAAGGTGTTGCTCAGTTTATCCTCAAACTACAGGGCGCATGGGGAGAAGAGATGGGTGCCTGCTGGAATAAAACAACTGCAAGTAAAGCCTAATTTAGGCTAATGCTGAAAAGTGTGCTACCCACTGAATTGCAAGAACAACTGGAAACAGTGGTAGGGCATAGTTTAATGCCCTGGTCTACATTCGAAGCTAATGTGATTCATTATACAGAACTACACAGAAAAAAGGAGAAGTAGAGGCCGTGGAGGAAGAGGAATGTTCATGGGAAGACCCCCACCTAGAAACAACATGGTGCGTAGAGCAAGATGCTGGAATTGTAACGATCCACGACATTTGATGAGAAACTGCTAATACATGCAAAATGACACACAAGGAAGACCAAATATGGGTCCCCAAGAATGTATGCCATTGCCGCCTGGGGGAGGCCTAATGGGGCCAAACCCAACACACGTGAAGATGCCCAGAGAAGCCCGTGGGGGAGCTGAAGCAGTGTACCATTCCTGATTGACACAGAAGCAACGTTTACTAGTATAGGTAAAGAAGGCTCTAAGCTTCCCCTGTCCCGTAGATTCCCGTATCAATAAAAACAGTGGGCTTCTCGGGAAAAACACAGACATTACGGTTCACAGAGCCTCAAGATATAACAGTTGAAGGACTTGCAGTACAATCACCCTTACTCTATTCACCAGATGCGCCAGCAAACTTACTAGGAAGAGATGTACTCTGTAAATTAGGAGCAAAAATACATTGTGGTCCCACAGGAGTGTGGGTTACACTTCCAGAACCTCTAGCTCAACAATACGTGGTTATGGAAAAAGAAAATAAACATTGTACATTTGACAAAGTATACTGGCTAGAACTGGAAAAAAGAACAACAACAAATCTGTGGAAAATTTACACAGAATGGAAACTATGGCTAACATTTATGCGACCAGACTGAGACCAGAGAAGCAAGAGACCCTTGGCACTGCACACTAATGTATGATAAAGGAGGACAAAATGAAGAATATAACTGGCTCTGGACTGGACAGACAGAAGGCCAGGCATACAAAGTAAAGATAACTGACATCATAGTAGGACAACAAGGAGTGGCAGCATGAACTGAGCTACCAAAAGAGATCAAAGACTGGTATCAAGTACAAAATGCTGCTAGACGTCACCCTGATGATCGGGCAAAGTTTTGAATCGAAAGATTTAGGACAGATGATTAGGGATTCAGGACAGGTGAGAGAGTGGACACCAACAAATAACCCGTACATACATCTATCACCAGACAAAAAGTACCTTAGAATATCACAGGTCACCACAGAGTGCACAACAGCCACACAAGTGAGGACTAGCAGGAAAGTAGGGATTCAGACAGAGACAGAAACAGAAGCACAAATGTCACAACAAACAGAAGAACAAGAATTAACTGAACAAGAGAAAGAGTAAGCATTAGGTGAAGTTCCAGAGCAATTATGGACAAAACATCAAACAGACGGCGGGCTAGTGAAATCAGCAGCATTAGTAAAAATACAAGCGAAGCCGAACGTGAAGCTACCTTACAATACCCGCTATCACAACAAGCATTAGATGGCATTCGGCCTACAATAGAAGGTTTAGTAGAGGCAGGAGTTTTAATACCCACTAGAAGCACTCTTAAACCACTCCAATTTTTCCAGTAAGAAAACCCAGTAAGAAAATTCAGATAAATGGCATTTAGTACATGATTTAAGACCAGTAAATTAAGTGGTAGTGGCAGAAACACCAGTGGTGCCAGATCCACATACACTATTGTCAAATATTCCGGATGGAAGAAAGTGGTACACCGTGATAGATTTATGCTTAGCATTCTACAGCATTCCATTGCACCCTGAGTCACAAGCTCTGTTTGCATTCACTTATGAAGGAAAACAGTACACTTATACCAGATTACCACAAGGCTATTGTGAAAGCCCATCAATTTTTAACCAGGTGTTATCTCGAGATTTAGTAGATTTATATATTACAAGTCGTCTTCTACAATATGTGGATGATCTGCTGATATGTAGTCAGACTAAAGAACAGTGCTTACAAGATTCATTAACTGTTTTGAAAACATTGGCACTGAACAGACATAAAGTTAACAAAGACAAACTTCAATTCTGCAAACAGAAAGTAGAATATTTAGGACGAGTACTTGAAGGTACGATGCGCAAAATATCTCCAACACATATTGAAGCAATTCGAAATGCTCCAAAACTCCAAACTGTGAAGCAGTTGTTGTCATTCCTTGGCATGGCAGGGTTCAGTAGGCCGTGGATATGCGATTTTGCATTAAAAGTACAACTACTAAGAGATATGATAAAAGCGGCCGATCAAACAAAAACGGGCGCCCCTCTAACTTGGACTACAGAGGGAGAGGGATCTTTCGAATTAATAAAAAGTGAACTAATTTCAGCTCCAGCGCTGGCTAGTCCAGATTACAGTAAACCATTTCAATTATATGTATCAGAAAAAAAAGGGTTTGCATCAGCAATCCTAACACAACAAAAACCAGGAATGGGAAAACAACACATTGCTTATTTTAGTACAGCACTGGATAATGTGGAGAAGGGCATGCCACCATGTTACCGTGCTGTTGCGGCTGCAGCATTTGCATATGAAAAAGCGTCAACTATCACTATGTGTCATCCAGTAATCGTATACACATCGCATGCATTACATGCTCTATTGACCAGCCAAAATTTTGTAATAACCAATGCCAGACGAACTGGCTATGACGTAAGCAAGCAGGGGCAATAGAGCTGGGTACGCAGTTATGAAATATGTTAAAAAAACAGACTCTTTTGCAGTTGCAGTAAGCGCAGCAGTACCACAACCATGCTCCACGCAATTGTCAGAATTATAGGATCTAACAGCAGCCTGTAAATTAGGAACAGGACAGAAGTGTCCAGTTTATACTGATTCGGCATATGCATATGAAGTCTGTCATGCATTTGGAGCAACATGGGCACAAAGAGGGTTTTTAAGGGCAGACGGATCAACAGTAACACATGGGCCAGCAATATCTGAACTATTAAGAGCCATGATGTAACCTGAAGCATTAGCAATCGTTAAGTGCATGGCACATAAAAAAGACTGTAGCTGATGAAATGGCTACAAAGGCAGCCGTAGGAAACACTCATGTAATGGCACTGATGCAGGAAGAAGAGCAAACCCCAGTACAATTAAATGTAACAATAGATGATATCAGAGAATATCAAGAGACAGCAAGTCCAAAAGAAAAACAATTATGGAAGAAGAGAGGAGCTGTACTAGATCCTAGCACAGGAGTATGGAGAAGTTGTGACGGAGTCTGTGTAGCTCCCACCACTCTCCTCCTGATGTTAATAGAGGATGCACATGACGTAGATCACTGCCGCAACCACAGGGACCATTCAGACATCTTATGATGGATTTTGTCGACATGGTGGACAAAAAAGGAGGGAAAGAGATACATTTTAGTAATAGTGGATCGATTTAGTAGATGGGTGGAAGCAATTGCTACAGCTAAAAATAATGCGACACTAGTGGCTAAATTCCTGTGCAGGGAAGTAATCCCAAGATTTGGAATTCCAGATAAACTAAGTTCAGACAATGGAGCACATTTCGTAAATGATGTAATTAAGGCAATTGCAGAGGCACTTTGCATGAAGAGACACATGGGGTGTGTCTATCATCCCCAGTCACAGGGAATGGTAGAAAGAGCCAATCCGGTATTGAAAGAGAAAATTGCAAAGATCTGTGCAGACACAAATTTGAATTGGGTTCAAGCATTACCTCTGGCTCTCATAAAAATGCGTACACAAACTAACCAAAACACACACTTAACCCCACATGAAATGTTAACAGGTCGACCAATGTCTGTTCCAGTAATCAGGGAACCTTATGAGGGCCCTCCATTAAAGCAGCTGGAAGGTGAAATGACTAGCTACATGCAACAGCTGACCAAAATACACAGAACTTTGTATTCACAGGTCAAAGACGCAGTGCATGGAGAACAGGTGAAGGAGGAAGCACCACTAGTGGAGCCAGGAGACTACATTCACATAAAACCATTCAAAAAGAAATACTGAAAGGATCCCTGAAGTGAAGGTCCTTTCAAGGTTGTGGCAGCAACAACCACTGCAGTCAAAGTAGAAGGTAAGGAACACTGGTACCACCTTAATCACTGCTGTCGTGCCTCAGTGCCAGGGCAACAACAAGAAAGGCCGAGATCAACAAAAACATGACCCGATACAGACACTGATTCAGACAGTGACAGCGATAGACCAGGTCCCTCAAATAGAGGAGGCCCAGCAAGGCACACATGAGCAAAGACAAAGCTAAAAGAAGCCAGACTCGCTGCTGACAAATGAAAAGAACAAGTAAAGAAGAGGACGTTTAGTCCACTACTGAACAAACAGAAAAGCTGGAGGGAAAAGAAACACAACCTGTCACTGACCAGACAATCGCAAGTAATCAACCAGATGAACAAATTGCAGGGTCTGGTGGAATAACTACAGAACAAAGAGACAAGCTTAGTGAAAAACCTGAAAGTAACCCCCAGAAAGTCAATCACATGCAAATACTGAAGAAGTGACTGTAGATTTACCTGAAGAAATTTTAGATTATAACCCTGGTCCAGAATTTACCTTAAGTCTATTTACGACAGAACCTACAGACGAAATATTCCCTGAATTAAAAGCTATAGTAGACTAGACACTGTAAGAAAATGACCTTAATTAACAAGAAAAAGCCTACAGGAAAAATGACCCCAATTCACAAAAGAAGACCTACAAAAAAAAATTGGCTAAAAATAGTAGGGGCAGCGCTTTTATATTTACTGTTCATTTGGATGGCAACCAAATTAACTACCTATGCCCTAGAACAACCTGTAGCATCAAACGAAGCAATAATTGACACAAACAAACCAGTAAATGCTAGCCCAAAATCAATTAAAAATTGTATCTCTGCAACATACTAGGCATGCTGCCAAAAGGCAAACTGTAGCTGTCACCAGTGATTTAGAGGAATTGGCTATAACAAATCATCATATTTGTGCACTAAGTTTGCTAACAGCCACATACAAGGGCCAAAGAATCCCTGACAATTACTCAACCTTAGTCTCATACACTGTTGAATACAAAGGACCGCCTTTGCCTGAACCACCATCAGTTGCAAAAACCGGGTGGTATCACATAGACGCCTGGATGGCCAGAGCTCTGTGGGCCTCAGACAGACAAGAGACAGATTATACCATGACAGTAGAAATCCAGACACCAGAGCCAGGAAAACAGAATGATAATGACGTTAAAACTAAACGACTTACAGTGACAGGACATACGATAAAGGACACATGTAAGACGATCCTTTCCAGGATCTTTGGTGGATCTTTCCATGGAACTTTGGTGTTGAGAACAATCAAATATTGGAATGTGATTCACAACAAACAATTCAATGTAACAGTATACCCATCACAATGGCAAAAAGGGAAAGGTGTACAACAAATTATAATTGACTTCTGGGCCAAATGCACCTCTGAAAAGGAGGTGTATGCAAACCCCTGACAAAGCTACCAAAATGGGGAGATGATTGGATTACCTCTGACATAACCATATACCTCTGACTAATGAATGTCACTTTGATTAATACAGGTTCTACCATGGAGAAGAAGTACAGTTAGATACCAATCTTTATAAACAATGGCTATATGATTCCACACAACAGGTAACTGAAAATAGCACATGTGTAGTGTGTCACATGCGTGACCACAGCCCATTAAGGGTCATGCCAACTCGAGGCCTAGGGGAATGTAATGGTCCACCTTATCATATTAATAACCTGTGCCCAGCATTTTGCTTATTAGGATCAGAAGTATAGTTCCTCATGCACCTTTCATCCAGCCAGCACACAGAGTAATGAAAATATTTACATACACAAAAGCCAGGTCAGACCTTTCCATTGTGCATTCGCTCTCGTGGAAATAGATTGGTGGGTTTTCTTCCAAATGTTGCTTGTGAGGAGATTCTGGTGGGGAAACACCCAGCAATCTACGTAAAGTCAAGTTGCATGTAATACATCTAAACTAGTTAGGTTGGCTACACCAAGCCTAAGAGCAGGTACACTGCCCATAATTGCTAAAATAGTTCAAAGTATGTTTAGTCAGTATGTCATTATGCATGTGAAAGATCCGGACACAATGCCTGTTACGGACATAATATAAGACAGCGTGGTAGACATGAAAAAAGAACTGATAAAACCAAACATGCACTAAGATTTAAATGAATGATTTAATTGTATAGATTAACATCTAATCAATTATTACCTAGTTTTTTTTTATTAAGAGTTGTTTAAGATATGAGTATATAGTATTTCTTTGTTGTTGTGCTGTATGTTCCTAAGTGTTTTGTGCAGTTAATGCTGATGTCCCAGAGACATATTGGATTCATGGTTTGTATCCATCACATACCTGGTACTGGTAGGTGACCATGGACAAAGAAAACTCATAACTGGAGCATCTGCATATTTTTAATGGACCTTGTTTTATTTTATTTTCCTTTTTATTTTTCATATTTCTATGTAAATATTATACTGTGTTATCACTGAGTTGGCCTTGGTGAGAATACTCACTGTCACGCAAACAGCGGGCAGTGTGGGAATTTGTCCTTGAAATTGGTTTTGAGAGGGTTTTTCGCCCACTCCTTGTTCACCCTTTTTGAAAATGAGCAAATTACTGCAGTCATTCACTGACTTTATTGTGGGGAAATGATGTTGGTGTTATGTTTGTTTAATTTTGTTTTATGTTTGTTTTATTGTTTACTTTTTGTTTTTCAATTTATTTCTTTTCTTTGTTTTTCCATTAGTTTAATTTAGGTGGATCTTTAGACCTGTATGTCATATACTATTTGAAGGGGTATTTCACATCACTTTTAGTTTGATCTTTTATCTTAATTAAGAAGTAAGGGTATAGCAATATTGATTATATGGAACTCTACAGTTCCAGATGGGGGAATGATGTTGGGAAAAATGCTAAAAATGAGGGTGGCGTGAGCAACACATAAGTGTAATAGAGTAATAATAAATTAACTAGCGATAATATATATACATATTAGGAGTAGTACTAAAAGGAAGAATGAAATGAAGCTAAACCTGATGTAAAATCATGGCAGATAAAAAGACAAATAGGGACAGTGTGCTATCAAAATCTACAATATAAACAAAATATAGGTGTGTGTGTGTGTGTGTGAAAACAAACAAATTAGCATAGACA